>BSBK01013295.1:0-121414 GCA_027943335.1 Chamaecyparis obtusa
AAAACCAAGTGATTTTTGATCAAATGAGTTAAAACCCTTTGGGAATCCTTTTACCAATTTTAGTTTGACCTTAGAAATCCATGATGGATTGTGGGAGGTAACCCTGCTGAAGGCTTGCTGAATTCTGAAATATGGCTAAGTCTGGAATTTTTCAAATCTAGAATCTACATGTTAACTCCTATGAAGTTTTGAACCTATCCCAAACATCCTGAAAGAATTATATTTTATAATTTATACAAATATAACTTGAAGTATAAGAAAATAAAATTATCAAACTTATACTTAAATGTTATATTTGTATAAATTACCCCCTCCTCTCTTTGTATAAATTACCCCCCCTCTCTCTCTCTCACACACTATATAAATCATATCTTACATAGGGCACACACCTTATAGGGCGTACGCCTTATGTAAATTTATGATTTTCATAGCGTGTGTGCACTATGAAAATCATAAATTTACATAGCGCGAATGCCCTATAGGGCGTGCGCGCTTTGTAAAGTATCTGAATTTACCAATCCTAAGGCTTGGATTTGCCTTGGAGATCCAACCCAAAGGCCTTGGACAATTGAAATAAGCCTGAGACATGTTTTCCAACAAACATACCAAAAAATGACATCTTTTTTTGTGTGCTCCTTGTCAGGTTTACTCATGGCTCAAGAACATAAAAATCAGATGACGTGATATTGCAGATCTCTCTGTTAGCTATCTAAGCATATAATTTATTTTGAATTCTGATTATGTTATGTTTTTGAACTCTAATTTCTTTTGTGTGTATGCCCATTTTTTGTAAAAAACCAACATGTAGTATTTTGGGCATAGATTTTGGCTCGTTCATCAAATTTTGCAATAAGTTACATTTTTAGAAACTAGACTCCATTCTACACACTTTCAAAAAAAGAAAATTTAATTTTTGATTAGTTTTAAATGATTTCTATGGGGAGCACACAAAAATTTCATGTTTTCAGGATGTGTGCACTTGGTAAATTCATCAAAAATTTATACGTTCATCAAAAAATTACCAAAAAAATCCAAGATAAACTATGTGGTGTTAGCTAACTTCTCACTAGAGTGATTAAAAATTTTCAAAAAGAAAGTTAACATTTTAGAGGGAGCACACCAGAAACTATGTTTTTGGACAAAAAATAGGACCACTTTTTCTGCTCCCCCTTTTTGAGGGCATTAATCTGCACCATTTTCAAAATAAGTTAGTAGTTTTAGGAACTAGATTCAGAGTATTACAACTCTTGTTTTTGTCGCATCTTAAAATTTTGAGTCTAACTATCTTCAATTTCTTGTTGAAGTTTAGAGTTCACTGATTTCAAGAAAAAAGTGGCATCTTATACCCCCTTTTTGGTCCCCCATCTTTGTGCACTTACCCCATCACTTTTGTTGTTACACAGACCAATCTTTTGAGGCTGACTTTACTCATCACGTGTTCACCACTATCACCAACTGGGATGTTGACTAGATTTCCTTTATGGCTACCAACAAGGAAGCTTACATCATTTGGACCCATGCCGATACTTTCCATCAAGCAGAGTTGGATTCTCTAGATGGAGATGATCTTCAAGTACCAATGCAATAATTAAAGATAATTATTATTGCAAAGGGCTTGTTTGGAGGAGTTATTTCACTCATGTCAAGCTGGGGAGGAATTGCATGAGTAATAATAATGTGTTTGCCTCCTCACACTTTTAGGCCCCCCTTCCCTAAATGAGTCAACCACAAATTTAGGGAAATCCAAGGAATTGACACCAAAAGAACCTATGCTACAAATTGTAGATGGTCTCTATGATAAGGATAATTACATAAGGGATGCCAAAATTGGCATGATTAATGTGAGTGGCTCTTTTGATATCACTCATCTAGAATTGTTCAAACTATGGTTTAGCTAGAGAAATGCCCTCCCACCTAGCAGCAATGTATGACAATTTGATCTGGGGAAGCTTGTCATACCTAGTGTTTTCATGGATACAGATTTGATGACTCAAATTGCTAAGAATTATGATCCCATTACTAGGGTAATTACAAATGTCAGTGGAGATGTACTCATAAGTATCTTAGCTGAAGAAATTAGAAGCGTTTTTAGACTATGTGAACCCTCAAATGACTTACAAAAAAATGAATTTGAGGAATTAAACCAAGTGTACATTGGTTAGAGACATTACTTCAGGACTGATCCCTTAAAACACTTATGCAACAATATTGGATGAATGATTATCTTAGCACCAAATACATAGGAACCTTTCAAAATAGAATATTTTACTTGAGAGCAAGAACTACATATTGATCGCTATGTTAGATCTTTGGAGAAGATGTTCAAGAAAGAATGCCAGTACATTTAATGTACATGATGATCCAAATCTTACACCCTATCATACCAGTTTCTTTTGACTTTGCTTCCTTCATTGCTGATTTAATTCATAATGGATTAGTAGCTATCCAAAATAACAAATTAGAGAAGCCTTTCTGCTGGTACTCTTTCATAATGTATATGTTTTTGTTTAAAGGTGCAAGTTATTTTCAGAACCACATGGTTTTGATGAGATAGAACAATGATGAGGATATGCCAGTGCAATTGTGGAACCTTAATATGACATGGGACAGACATGATAGTAGTTTTATAAATTTTGATAGATATTTTGCAGCCAGGCTTAGGCTATTATTTGTTCATGAAATCCCATGAATCCCAACGACCTTGATGCAACTTGTCAGACCAAAACAATTTGCCAAGAGCCTTAAAATTGTCCATAATTGGGGTATTTCATTTTCTATCTCATTTCTATTGTTATCAAAATATATGGTTTTATTGGGACTCCATTCATATTGCCATATCAAGTACCCCTCAAGATCGATGTTGCAAAGTTCATTAGACAATTAGGGGATATTGAAAAGAACATTCTTGTAGGTAAAGCCAGAGGAACTCTATTTCCAAATGTTACAATTGCCCACTAGTTTATAATCACAAAGGGAGGATGGCTACATATTGATAAATTCCTCGCACCCTATCACATGGCTACATAAATTGCTAGAACAGAAAACCTCGAGGGTTTTTATAATGAAATGTTCAAAAAGAAAGTAAGGTGCTCTTCAATACGTCACATTTTTAATTTCCCTGAGTATATTATCAGAAATATCTCTAATATATAGGAATAAGAAATAAGAAAGGAAAGTGGTTAGTATACAAGAAGACATTAAATTTTGTCTAGCAGTTTGACAAGGAATATGATCCCCTAAAAAGTATCAATCCAGTTGGAAATAAAATAGACACTCTTATAGATAAATTTGAAGATATTATTCAAACTCTAAATTAGAAAAAGGAAAAGCCATAAAAGATGAACCAGAGATGGTTCAAATAATATTGACCAAGCCTAGATTTGCACAAGTATTGCCCCCAGGCAAATACATGGTACAAAAGAAAACTGGTTATAATGTGGTTTTACCAAGATCTCAAATCCACAAAGAATAGAAAAGGAAATAGGATGTTCCTTCCACATCACAGCAACAAGAAAAACATGAGATTGTAGAAATTCCATAGTCACCTCAGGATCAGGCATATAAATATAATTCTGATTGTCCAGTTCCCTCAAAGAAACAAAAATTAGAAGAAAGGCTTGTACATGTAGAAGATGATTATTCTCCATCACAGTCACCTCTGAACATAATAAATGATCAAGAGGTGACACAACAAATGGAACAATTGGGAGACCTAGGTCAAATTTTTATGACTTATGAAGAGATAAACGAGGGGGTTCCTGAACCACCAAAAGACCCTGAATTAGATTTGACAGTGGGAAAGATGGAAGGCACAGAGCTAGACATAGTAATCAAACAAGCATGTGATGAGTTCTTAGCTGATGATGACTTTGTAAAGGTGAGAGCCTTCATGAAATTTTTATGGAGATTAAATATTCATCAATTTCAAGAAACTTGTGAAAAGAGACATGAGGAGAACCCAGATAAAGATCTAAATATCATAGAAAGTGATGTGACAAAAGAGATGACAGAGCAGTTTGAGACAATTACTACAGAATAGGGGAGAGACTTGATAAGAAATTCAGGAGTGCTTATTCTCCCAGAGTGGGATATAGCTAATGCAGTGGTCTTCGATGCAGTCAGAAAACAAACCACACCAATAAACAAGACCAGAGAGGAGGCAGAATAGGCAATTAAGGGAGTCACTTTTAGTAATGATCATCAAGCCTTGGTGATGTGGTCTTTAAGAAAAAAAGACAATAACAAAGGAAAAAAAATTAGAAAAGGTGATATCACAGGTAGCCTGATTGTCAAAAGGGTCACTGATACTTCTGTACTTGAGGCATCAGAAATGGTGGTAGCATCAGCCCAACTTACAGCAAGAGTCGCAGAAAAGGAGGCCAAGGAAAAAGAAGACCTCACAATAAGACTTGAAATAGTGTTAAAGGCTTATGCAAACTTGAAACAAGCATTATATCAAAAGGATATATTAATTGCAAACTTGAACAAAAAGTTAGGTGAACAGGGCCCAATTCATTCTTCAGCACAATTGTCTATTTCTTCTTCACCTACTGGATGTTTTTCTTCAAGCCCTATTATTGAGTACCTAGTATCCCCTCTCCCACCTTCCATGACCGATGAAGAGCACGAGCAAAGAGAGAAGCTAAGGTATGGAAAAAAATCAAAGATACCATTTTACAATTTGTTGCAAATGTAAAACCAGGACAAGTTTATAAAAGTGCTAAGCAGTTGTCTAACATTTTGATCTCTTTGAAGAAAGAGATGACCACTGTAGACCAAAATTTCAAATGCTAGATTGCTAGAAAGAATAGGTTGAAATCAATGTTTTACTTGATTAATGATTGATGTATTGTCGATATATAACTAAAAAATACATATAAATTTGTTAAAGACCTTTTTGAATTTGAAGTCAATAGGGAAAGTTTAAAGAGGAGGGCAGAAATGTTAAGAGTAAGATACTTTCAGGATAATTTTCAAATGTTTCCTAGTCTTATCAAAGCAGATGGAACTATAAAGGATAGAGATGAATGGTTACAAAAAATTGAAGATGAAGTGTCAACTCTAATAGATACCATTCTAAATACAAAAGACAATATACCCTTTATACAATTAATTGAAATTTTACAAGGTGTCATAATACATTTCTCTAATATAAGAATTGAAATACACCAAATAATTGTAGATTGGGACAAATTACTGCCTAAAAGAGATGAAGTTGTGGCCTTTCATTGGCTAGCTCAAGATACTTATGAATCATGGGAAGCATCATATCCTTTGGATAGTGCCAATGAATAAGAGACATCCACTAAAGAAGCAACCAGTAGCAGTGCTGCAACACCTTGAAAGAAAAACAAGCAGTACTAGAAACCTCAAACAATTATAGCAAGAATGGATGCCACAGTTAGCATATTTTGAAGCAACCCTGCAAGTTATTCAAATATTGGTCACTCATTTGAGTTATCAGTTTTGTAAAATTGCAACAAAAAACTGTTAAATTTACATTTTCTGTCTTACTCACTGAAAACCTTTTTGTTTCTTGTATGAAAAATCCGAAGCTTTTATGGAATCCTTTTTAGTATGATTAATTATTGATAATTGATGAAGTGAAATACATTATTTTAGGTGTTGTTTTCTGTGAATTTGATTTCCTAAACTTGGTATCATGTGTAGTATCCATGGAATTATAGGAAAACTGGTTTTCATTAGATATCTTTTAGATATACAATATTTGATTTGCCTATATTGTTTTCATATTATTTTGCTGAAATTGATGTTTGAAAGTTGTGTATTTTATATTGTCATTGGCTATTGAACCCATAAGTTACTAGATAGAATTATTATGCTTTTTATAAAAGCAAATTATATTGTATTTCTATTTTAATGAAATCAGTAGATGATAAATCTTACAGCAGCAACAAAATAGACTATAGTTGTTGAGTATCGACAGAAAGTACAATTTCTAATAAAATGCTTATTGAAACTAAGTTTATATATTCTTTGAAAGGACTATGTTCTTTAAGTTCAGTGTTCAAAATCTAAGAATCATAATACATATCTATAATTTCAAAGAAAAATATACAATAATGATAAAACAAAAAGAGTTAATATTCTGTTAATGCATTTAAGAATTCTTCTTCTTCTTTTCGCCTTGTAACATTTGGATTTTTTTGCATGCATGAACATCTTTCAAAACTGAAAGTTGGATGAATATGTAGTCCTCGTAGTTCATGAACTCTCGAAATAGCTGTAAAAGATGTAGAGATAATAACATGCACTTATTATGAAGAGCTACCATTTCATTTGTTGCAAAAAGGTGTACTTTAGAATGAAATTCTTCTTGTTCCTCTTTACTAAGAGTAGTACTTGTCCATGACATGAGTAGAGTCCAATCTTCAGTTATTGGTTCTACATTTCTCAGATTTGTAAGAAGAGAGCGGAATTGTACCTAAACATCTGTGTTACCAATTTGGCAAAAGTTAGCCTACTAACTTGTTTATTAGTGATGTAGAGATGGTAACCTTCACATATACAACACATATTATAAGTAGGATATATGAAGGTCTTGAATCTATTTGAAAGAATGAGACTTGTTCAAGATTTATGCATAACTGTTTGTTGATGCATCTTTTTTTGTATGACAATTTCAATATCATACATTTAGAATACCTTCAACCTAACATTACACAAATGCATCCTCTAGCTGATGTTGTTGACCTTAGGATTAAATCTATGCAAAATCATGGTTAAGGTTAATCAATTATTAAAGCCTTGTCAATTATTATGAATTTTATAATAGAAATTTGTATTGTATTTTCATTTTAATTAATTCAGTAGATGATAAATCTTACATCGACAACAAAATAGACTATAGTTTGACAGTGTGAATAGAAAGTACAGTTTCCCATAAAATGGTTATTGTTACTAAGTTTATATATCTTTTTTTTGTTAAAAACCAGTTACCATGATGATTTTAGCCTACAATAATGTAGCTTATCTTAGACTTTGAGACTATATGTCAGTACCTTGAAAATTGCAGTTTCATAGAATATGTTCTAGATATAAAATCTCTTTAAAGGATTTTCAAAGAATCAGTATCCATTCCTTGACTCCTACATGAATTTCATTTTGATGTCACTCAATACCTAACAAAAAATGTTCTCCTCCTTTCACTTTTTAAAATTCAATTATATTAGGACTATTCTCAAGTATGACTCTTAGTTCTTATTTTCATATCTTATAACGAATCTCTTTTGTTAACAATTGCATTTAAAAGAATTTTGTGTTAGAAAGTAAAGATCCCCAAGATACCTGAGAGGGGGGGGTGAATCAGTTATCAGATAATTTAACCATTCAACTGCTTTAAACAATATAATCAATGTACTGATCAACCATAGAAAGATCACCATACACAATTGCACAATAACACTGTACACACTAAAATGGTGCACTTCTATGAACCATGAACCATTACATGCAAGGTTGCTCAAGAATGAGGCCTCACAAAGTGGCTCATAGCTCTCTATGCATGGAGTTACAAGGGACTATGATGTGTTTTCTCTCAGCTAGAGCTACAAGCTTGTGACCTTGCTAGTCAACCACACAATGAGAGATTCAAGTGAAGACAAGGGCAACAATGCCAATATCTCCAAGAATCAAATATGCAATGCAATGCAAGCTAAGAATGAGAATGCAAATGTGCAAGCTATGCTATAAAAATGGAAGTACAAACTAAGCTATGAAATGGAAAGAACAAGTATTACCAAGCCTTCCTATTAAGCTAGATGAGTTAAATCTATTGCATAAAAGGAAATCTACACTAAGAATGCCATTATCATGCAACTAAAATGGAAATATGCAACTACAAAGAAATGCAACAAGTCTTCAATGTCTTCAAACTCCAAATGCACCTAAAACCTGTAGCATAACATTAGCATAAAAACATGGATATGCAAATGGAGGAGAGAGCTCTCCTTTTATAAGAAATGAGGTGAAATGGACCATGGAGATTAAGAGGCAAAAAGTCTTAATCAGCGGTGGAGCTTGAAAGAGGAGCAATCCATGTGCACACATATCCTCCAATGAGAAAATAGGAGTTGACTTTATGTCCATATGAGACAAAAAGTGCTTTTCTCCTTTTTATAAAATAAGAATAATACTTTATTTGTGCAACTTAGGATAAGAGGAAAGTGGGGGATTTTTATTTAATTAAAAGGGGAGGAAATATTCCTTTTAATTAAATAAAGACTTAGGATAAATGGTTAGCCCATAGGATAAAAATCCAATATATGATCGAAATTAGGATTTGATCAAGAGATTGATAATGTTCAAAATATTGATTAATGATCAAAATGATTCAGGGTTGATAAATTGAATAAATGGGGCCCAAAGTCTAGGTGACCATTTTAGGGTGCATACAAACACAAGATATGTTGACTAGGAACCTCTTGAAAAGAGTAAACCCCAGTGGGAATGATGCCCACAAAATGATGCACTAATATGAAAATTCCTTGTTAGAGGATGGACCCTATTAGGAGTCTTATGAAATACATTCAGTACATATAAATCTCTATTAGGAGATTCTGAATCCCTGTTAAAAGATTCTAACCCGGTTAAGAGTTTATGGAAGACAGAAGGACCCACTGCCCAAACAGCTTCAAGGCAAGATCTCTGAACCCACTGTCCAAAAGCTCTTAGAATTATTCAATAGAATAATATGAAATATATTACCTCCTTCACACTGTGCCAAAACCACACTCTCTGTTACACAAGATCACAATTCCAGATCTCTGTACTCACAAGTCTTCCTTCATCACTGAATTAGCTCTTTTCTTCACTTCACGCATATATTCACATCTCAATCTTCATAGTACATATTACAACAAGGAAAAAATTTCTTCTTATATACCAAACTCAAATAATTACAAATGAGTCGGTCCTCAATTACAAAATAATAAATTCTACACGCTACACGCATAATTCACATAAAACTGTCAGCTTCTAGATACTATCACTTTCTCCAAACATATCTTCAAAGTTTGCGTTGTGAACCACATCATCATTAATGAGTCTCCAACATCCCTTTAACTGTGCAAAATCAGATTCCATCCCAGCTAAGAGATATCCTCCGATTTCTGAAAATCACTTCACAAAAACACTGTCTAAACACTACTTTCACCAAAATGCTCATAACTCTCACAAATGAATGAACTTCTTTTTGCGCTATTAACCATAGGTTAATAACACACCAAAGAACATACCATCAATTGCGCAAAAGCCAATCTGCAATACAACATGTGTGCAAAACAAAACTGTACCTACTTTCCTGCTAATATCCAGAATATCATTGTGTTGACATCAGTGACAATCCAAGTCATGAATGCAACAACAACTGCTACAGAATGACTGCCAAAATAATTTTCATTCATTCCTAACAATCTCCCCCATTGCCATTGATGGCAACATAGATGAAAAACATCCAATGTTCCAAAAATCCAATACTGCAGCATCACTGCAAAATATCAAATTAAATCTTGCTTCATTTTCCTATTCAACTCTCTCATACAATCCACAATGTTTTTCATGTATATCTCTCCCCCATTGACATCAATGATAGAAATTCCATCACTAAGTCAACAACTTAATGTCAAAAGACACTTTTCAGAAAAATACAATAACAAGAGTCCTCATGACTCAGCTCATAAACTCCCCCATAGAGGAAGTTCCAACATCCAATCTACAAGAAAGATAGGGCTCATATACCACTGGACGGATGCAATCATCTGCATCAATTCTCAAAAATAGGTTGGGGCATAACCCCAAGCATACCTCTTAGATACACAAATGTATCCTTAGGTAAAGGCTTTGTAAATATATCTGCTATCTGCTCCTTTGTACTTATGTACTCCAATCTTACTTCTTTTTCTGCAACTTTTTCTCTTACAACATGATACTTGATCTCAATATGTTTAGTCTTAGAATGTAAAATGGGATTTTTTGACATACTCACTTTACTGGTGTTATCACAATGTATAACAACAGGCTCATCAAACTTTATTCCAATATCCTTCAACATCTGCTTCATCCAAATAATCTGATTACAATTATTTGTTGCTGCAACATATTCTACTTCTGTTGTACTTTGTGAAGTACAATTCTACTTCTTACTTAGCCAAGAGACCAATTTTCCTCCAAGAAAAAAGGCTCCACCACTGGTGCTTTTCTTGTCATCAACGCTGCCTCCCCAATCTACATTAGTATAGGCACATAAAGTAAAATCATCAGAATTCTCATACCATAATCCATAATCCATTGTTCCTTTCAGATATCTCAGTATCCTCTTTACTACTGCATAATGTGATTCCCTAGGTTTTTCTTGAAATCTTTCTACAAACCCAACTAAATGTGCTATATCAGGTCTTGTATGTGTCAAGTACTGCAATCCTCCAATCATAGATCTGTACTTTTTCTACTCAACTGCTGGTGTCTCATCTTTGCTAGATAACTTATGTCTGATTACCATAGGTGTTCCAATAGGTCTAGAATCTTCCATTCCAAATCTTTTCAATAAGTCATTCAAATACTTAGTCTGACTTACAAATATACCTTCCTTGCTTTGTGTTATCTGTAATCCCAAAAAATATTTCATTTCTCCAATCATGCTCATCTCAAATTCAGTCTTCATTTCATCTGCAAATTTATCACTAGCTTCATCTTCTCCTCCAAAGATAATATCATCAACAAATATAACTATAACCAACAAACCATTCTCAATTTATTTTGTGTATAAGTTACTATCTTCTGTTCCTTTTATAAATCCCAATTTCAATAAATATGTATCCAATCTTGCATACCAGGTTCTAGGTGCTTGTTTTAATCCATATAAAGATTTCTTTAACTTACATACCATATCTCCTTCTTGTGTCAAAGGAAAACCTTCAGGTTTCTCAATGTAGACTTCTTCTTCCAATTCACCATTCAAAAATGCTCACTTCATATCCATCTGATACAATTTGAATTTCTTGTAAGCTGCATATGCTAAAAACATTCTCACTGCTTTAATTTTGGCCACAGGTGCAAAAGTTTCTTCATAGTCAATTCCTTCTTGTTGTGAATATCCTTTACATACCAATCTTGCTTTGTTTCTTATCACTTCTCCTTGTTCATTCATCTTGTTTTTGAATACCCACTTTGTTCCAATCACATTCTTGTCTTTAGGTCTAGGGACCAATTCCCATGTCTTGTTTTTTTCAATCTGCTCTAGTTCTTCTTTCATAGCAATAATCCAATGTTCATCTTCACAAGCTTCATTAGTAGTCTTAGGTTCAATTTGAGAAATCAAACATAAATGTACCTTATTTCGAGTAAAAAATCCTCTATCTAAACTTCCAATAACTTGCTCAACAGGGTGATTTCTTGAAGTATACCTGTTAGGTGTCATAGTTACTGATCTTGTTCCAACTGTAGATGCTTCTCTATTTTCTTCTTTGTTTTCTTCAGTATGATTTTCATTCAGCAAATCACTGTTAGTTTCAAAAAATAATTCTGCATTTTCAATGTTAGGCTGAGGTTGTGCTTCTCCATCAGATTCATAATCAAGCATTCTTTCCTAAATTTTAAACTTCTCATCAACTTTTACATTTGCACTTTCAACAATAGTCTTAGTTCTTTTGTTATAACATCTATATGCTTTGCTTTTTAAAGAATATCCAAGAAATATTCCTTCATCACTTCTAGGATCAAACTTTCCTCTATCATCATCTCTCTTTATATAACATTTACTTCAAAAAATTCTAAAATACTTAACTGAGGGTGTATGTCCAAACCATAATTCATAAGGTGTCTTGTTTGTATCTGCTCTGATTTGTACTCTGTTCATAGTGTATACTGTTGTGTTCACTGCTTCTCCCCAAAAAGTCTTAGCCAAATCATTTTCAAACAACATAGCTCTTGCTGCTTCAGTTATTGACCTGTTCCTTCTTTCTGCAATACCATTTTGTTCTGGTGTTCTAGGGGCTGAAAGTTGTCTCTTAATACCATTCATTTCACAAAAGGTGTTAAACTCTCTAGATGTAAATTCACCACCTCTATCAGATCTTAGACACTTAATCTTCATTTTAGATTCATTCTCAATTTTTCTTTTCATGATCTTAAATTTATCAAATGCTTTAGATTTTTCTTTCAAAAATGCAATCCACATCATTCTTGTAAAATCATCAACAAGAATCATAAAATACCTTTCTCCATAGAATCCTCTAGTCCTAGTAGGACCACTCAAGTTTGTATGAACAATCTCCATCTTCTCTGTCGATGTGAGCTTCTTGTTTGGAAATGAACTCCTTTTCTACTTTGCCATCATACATTCTTTGCAAATCATGTTAGTAGGTTTCATAATTCTAGGTAAATCTCTTACCGCAAGTGTAGTGCTCACCTTGACAATATTATCAAAGTTTATATGACAAAACCTTTTATGCCATAACCAACTATCATCAATCCTAGTTATCAAACATGTCATCTCAGTAGGATTCAACTGAAATACATTACCTCTGGTTTTGGATCCTTTTCCAATCAAATTTCCATCTTTATCTTTTATCACACAATTTTTCTCAGAAAACCAAACTTGATAACCCTTATTGCCAATTGTCCAACGCTTAGTAGATTATGTCTCAATCCATCAAAAAAGTAAACATCATTAGTGTTAGTCTTTCCATCAAGAGTAATAGATCCTATACCCTTAATTAAACAAGGTGCATTGTTACCAACCCTAATAATTCCTCCATCATAATTATCTAACTTAACAAACTTTCTTTTATCTCCAGTCATATGATGTGAAGAACCACTGTCTATAATCCAATCAAATTTCTTTTCAACTTGTGAAACTAATGCTTTTTCTTCCCTTTTATCAGATTCAGAACTTTCTTCTTTAATTGCTACAAATCCTATTTCCTCAAAGTTATCATTATCACTGTCACTTAAATGTTTTTCAATTCCTGCTTCAAGATCTTCATCATTTGCATAATAACATTCTTTAGATCTCCTAGGTTTAAAGTTGCTTCTATACTTTTTAACTCTTTTAGGACATTTAGATGCAAAATGACCATATTCTTGACAAGTCCAACATTTAAAGATTTTCTTACCATTTGGTTCTCTTTTTACAAGTAATGCAATACCTTCTTCAATCTTCTTATCTTCCTCAGATTTGCTACTGCTGGCATAATCTCCATTCACACTAGTACTTCTTGTAGGTCTAATGTTAAGGGCACTAAATGTTGTTTCCATTCTAGGTAGCTCTCTTGATAATCTCAAGTTCATCTTTGCTATTTCTAATCTTCCAAGAAGAGTCTCTCTTGAAAAGTTCAATGTACAAGGTATCACTTGTTCAATCATCTGTGTTGTCTGCTTGAATACTGGTGTCAAAGTTCTCAAAATATTCCATATCACTTCATTCTCTGTCTTATCACCTCCACAAGACTTTATTCCTATTACAATCTCAGACATCCTACCAATATAGCTTCTAATAGATTCATCTTCCATCATTTTGATATCTTCAAATGCACAAATGCAATTATGTAATCTAGCCTTCTTTGCATGTTCATCACCTTCAAAAGTAGAATGTAAAGCTTTCCAAATTGCATGAGATGTTTTCAAACATCTTACCTGACTATATTCATTCTCTGGTAGTGCTGACAAAAGTGCTTCTCTTGCAAGTATGTTACACATGAATAGATCTAGTTCATCTTTAGTTCCTACCTCTAGATTGTCTTCTTCAATGATAGTCTTCTCATTCTTTGTAATCAACCAATAACTTGGTCCTAAACAAAATAGATGTGTCTTCATCTTTTCTTTCCAGCTGTCAAAATTTACTCCATCAAACTTAGGGCTTTCTTTTCTGAAATTCACCATGGATCTCCTTAAGTTGTTAAACTTTTCTTTCAAGGACCTGCTGCTCTGATACCAATTGTTAGAAAGTAAATATCCCCAAGATAACTGAGAGGGGGGGCTGAATCAGTTATCAGATAATTTAACCATTCAACTGATTTAAACAATATAATCAATGTACTGATCAACCATAGAAAGATAACCATACACAATTGCACAATAACACAAGATATGTTGACTAGGAAACCTCTTGAAAAGAGTAAACCCTAGTGGGAATGATGCACTAATATGAAAGTTCCTTGTTAGAGGTTGGACCCTGTTAGGAGTCTTATGAAATACATTTAGTACATATAAATCTCTATTAGGAGAATCTGAATCCCTATTAAAAGATTCTAACCCGGTTAAGAGTTTATGGAAGACGGAAGGACCCACTACCCAAATAGCTTCAAGGCAAGATCTCTGAACCCACTGTCCAAAAGATCTTAGAATTATTCAATAGAATAATATGAAATATATTACCTCCTTCACACTGTACCAAAATTGCACTCTCTTCTACACAAGATCACAATTCCAGATCTCTGTACTCACAAGTCTTCCTTCATCACTAAATTAGCTCTTTTCTTCACTTCATGCATATATTCGCATCTCAATCTTCATAGTACATATTACAACAAGGAAAAAATTCCTTCTTATATACCAAACTCAAATAATTACAAATGAGTGGGTCCTCAATTACAAAACAATAAATTCTACATGCTACACACATAATTCACATAAAACTGTCGACTTCCAGGTACTGTAACTTTCTCCAAACATATCTTCAAAGTTTGCACTATGATTCATGTCATCATTAATGAGTCTCCAATATCCCTTTAAATGCGCAAAATTAGATTCCATCCCAGCTAAGAGATATCCTCCGATTTCTGAAAATCGCTTCACAGAAACACTGTCTAAACACTGCTTTCACCAAAATGCTCATAACTCTCACAAATGAATGAATTTCTTCTTGCATTGTTAACCATAGGTTAATAACACACCAAAGAACATACCATCAATTGTGCAAAAGCCAATCTACAATACAACATGTGCACAAAACAAAACTGTACCTTCTTTCCTGCTAATATCCAGAATATCACTGTGTTGACATCAATGACAATCGAAGTCATGAATGTAATAACAACTGCTACAGAATGATAGCCAAAATACTTTGCATTCATTCCTAACATTTTTTATACATGATATTGATATAACTCCTGTCTATTTCACATCAATATAATCATTCATGTGTCACAATTTTGTAATGAAGCTATTGTCATATACATAAACCACTGATCACCACTCTGGCTTTATTATATTGATCTTTTAAAAATTATATAAATAAATATTGAATATGTATTGTAAAATATTATTATTAATTTTCATATATCATTTATCATTATATAAATATACAAACAAAATATATTTCTTAAAAGAAACTAAAATAATATATTAAATATATCACTAATTAATATTACTTCATTTTTTTATTTAATATCTTTTTTATTACTTCAAATGACTTTATTATTTAATAATGTTTCATATTTTATACTATCACTAACATTAAATAAATACAATCAAAATAATATTAATTATCAATAAATATTTTACAATACAAATTTAAAAATACCTTAAGTATACATTTACATATTGTAAGTATTAAATAGTGGTGATGGTTACAAATTAATATCATTATAACTATTACACTTATGAATTAATATAATAATTAGATCACAGCAAAAGCACCCCAACATACACTATTTCTAAGAGTATTAATGAACAAAATCTTTCTTAGATATCTCACGGATGAGCATTCAATATTTAGATTATTGTCAACTAATTTTATATATAATATCAATTTCATCCAATACCAAATCTGCCATTCTTAATTTGTGTGATATATCTTGAGATTTTCCAAGTTTGTCATATCGAACATCGAAATAAGAGAACCTTTTACATTTTGCACGTGTCACCACTGATATATCATTTATTTAACCCACCACTGATTTATTTGAACTCGTTGTAGTACATCGATAATTATTATCAAACTAGTTCTACACAACTCCATCACATCACTACAATGACCTTCTCAAAATATCATCTCCTCGAATTAATGTTATGAGTGCAAAGCACTCAGCAACACCGCCCTGTTCTTTTATAAAGTACCAAATTATACAACAAACATGAAAAAAAGTGAAGAATAGAAGAGAAGACAAATAGGAGTCATAGTAATATCTGGTATTTAAACTAAGCTATGTTATTTACATTCATTTCTTAAAATTCTTAACCTCTTTCATTTTTGCAATATCTTCTTTATTTCAATACCTAAAACTATCTAACAAAGTTCATTTGCAAAAAAAATTAGAATAATATAGATAGCTAGCAATTGGGAGAAATTGATTTGATCCAATATAATCTGAACAAAATCTCTAGCTAAGTAAACATATCTTCATTTGATAAATATTGAAATCCCACAACCATAAAAATGACTGAAAAATTAAAAAAAAATTGATAACTTGTGTTCCAAATTTTCAAGACGGGAAAACTAGAGTTCTAAATTGAATGCTCTACCTTTACCAATAATCTGATTTGTTTTAAGATATATAGGAAAAAAACTCTTTCTCTAATAAATAAGTACAAAAAATTTCATTATTCCATTATAAATTAGTGATTGGTTATAAAAAAATATTTTTTGGATGGTTTTCATATGGTTATTAATAATTTATGAATTACATTGTAGAAATGTTGTGACAAAGAACAATTGTCATTAATGACTTCTATCAACACATGAGTATTCAAAGAATTATGAAGAAGATAGAATTTCATGATTGCTAACACAAAGCTTACTGGAAGAAAATCAATTAATAACATCTCATCCAGTATCACTAAGAAATTTTGATCACTTTTACACCGATCCATATTACAGAATTGCAGTCTTGTGACACGTGCAATCCAAAATAGGTTCATCAAATCCCAAGCAAAACTTGGTTTTAACCAGCATCAATAGCATCTGACACTCAATACTCTTCTATGATAAATGCTACAGGTGAAATATGGATAGAGAAACTGCTTCGAACTCCACAAATAAATACAACTACTTTACATAACCTTTTCTATCATAGTCAAATGTATCGCTTGCATTTTGCATCAATCTCAGACACATTGTGGAACAAACAAGTCAGAGAAAGATGGGGACCACAGGGCTGTTACTTAACTATACCAATACATGAACGTATACAAAAGATCGTAAGGGAACAAATACCTACATGGACCCAAACCACTTATAAGCTCTATCCAACTATTAATGTTCATACACATAACTGGGGTATACTACATCAAATATCTAAACATCTTTACTAGTTTGATGATTTAAATCACATGAGCAGTCAACCCATGAGTTATGATGCTATACTTTAAGACTGTAAGTTTGTTCAATTTGTAAAATAGTAGATCTCTACTACTTGTATATAAGGAGATGGAAATCTATCTCCTTAAACAAATTCATAATGTAATATACATTATTTCATACTCATATTGTGCCTTATTTTTGTACAAATTTAAATCTTCTTTAACTTTTCCTTTTTAGCATTCAATTTTTTAAATTACATATTTGATAATTGATATTTTATGTTAACTTTATCTTCACATAGTTAGCAACTACAAAGAGTCTCTTAATCTATTTGAACAATGTTACATGAGTTTGTCTTTTACAACTTTGTTCACCTGGATCCATATTGTTCCACTCAGAGAACCGATGGCCATCTTTTTCTGAATTGCATCTGTAGCCTATTAAAATTTCATCTGACATGCGCATTTTAATCCCAGAATAACTTTCCATACATACAGAACACCTTCTATAGTTTGAAATATCATCTATCTTTGTTTAAAATTCTTTTCTAGCCTTGTACTACTTTTCGGAGAATACCGAAGTAAGAATATGGTCAGTTCTATTTATGGATGTTGTATGATCTTCAATATAATCAGGTATTTGAAGTTTTGGCAAAGAAAGATTTTCAATAATTGAATTTGGTAGAGGATTTGAAATTGAAAGTTTAGCTAGTTCTAAATGATATGAGGTGTTTGAATAATTTTAATTTGATGCAGAAATTTAAAGTTCGGTATTTTGAGATGTTTCCCGTCTTCTTTTGTTAATAACATTTTTTTTGGCATCATATCTAGTTGTCTACATCTTATTTATGTATTGGTATTTGTGTATAATAATTTGATAATTTAGTAGGCTAACTTTCACCAAATTGGTAACACAGATAATTATTATATTGATATTAACAAATTATCAATGGTTGTTCTAAATGAGCCACACTACAAATATCATGAAGGAACTTGCATTTTGAAAACCTCAAACACTAAGAAAAACCCTCAAAAAAAATTTTGCACCTGTCCACTTAGAAAAAAGGTTAGTACTGCACATATAATTGATATTTTGAACAAATGTACAAACTCTACATATATTATATAGTAATCTAAACTTGATATTGTAGGGAAATAATGGCTGTGGTTACTTTAAGTGGGTAGATTATGTCTCAAATAAATATGTCACACCATCTACACAAATTGTCAACCAAACTCACAATCTAGCCTGTGCTCACAAGAGGCTATCATGACTGAGATTGTGTCAATGGCAAAGAGTGAAATTAGATTTTTACAAGCACTTCACACCATATTACTTACATTTATTTGTATTTTTATTCTGTTAATTTGCTGGAACCATATAAAAATATAAACTTCCAATGTATTGCATTTTTTTCAAAACAAAATGCGGACATGAAACTGCTTTTAACTGTACTCAAATATAACTGTTTACTTGTTTAAATACTTGTCATGACAATATTTACATACATGATATGTTCTTTGAAATGTTGTTATGGAAATTATTAAGTTTCTGCTTCAATTTACCTATCAATGAATCCCTTTCATGATTTTGGTCAGATTCATCCAGTTAATTAAAGATATTCCGATGTATGCTTTAAATTCATATAGTGTACAATTATGATAGTCATTCAAAAAAGTAATCAGTTTAGAGGCTAACTTTTGACAAATTGGTAACACAGAACTTCAGGTACAATTTTGTTCTCTTCTTACAAATCTAACAAATGCAAAACCAAGAATTGAAGATTCAACTCTATTCGTGTCAGATTTAATCCTAAGCTCAACAACATCAGCTGAATATGATATGATTATATCACATAGAAAAAAAACTATTGTACAACAACCATTATAGCTAATTGTACAAGTCACTGCTGGCACTACAAAATCTCATCTGATACCACCAAATGGACAGTCACATGTTCCACTTCTTGCACCAATAGGACTTGTAGCATTTAACATCAAGGCATCTACAATTCACTCATTTCTATATATTCCTATCAAAGAGATGATACAATTACAAGGTCAACAACTGCCAAAATTATAGGAAAATATGTATTATGTTTAGTACATCATAATAGATGAAATGAGTTTTATTGGTCCTAAATTATTTGCAAGAATTGATATGACATTAACAGAAGCATTTCCAAATGGCAACCACATTCCTTTTAGAGGTTGTTCACTGATTCTCTTACTAATTTGGGTCAGCTTGTTCTAGTTAAAGATATTTTGATGTATGCTTCAAATTCATATGGTCGACAATTATGGCTGTCATTTAGAAAAGTAATCACTTTAGAGCCTACCTTTTGCCAAATTCATAACATAGATGTTCAGGTACAATTTTGTTCTCTTCTTACGAATCTAAGAAATATAGAACCAACAATTGAAGATTGGACTCTACTCATGTTGCAGACAAGTACTGCTCTTAGTAAAAAGGAACAAGAAAAGTTTCATTTTAAAGTTCACCTTTTTGCAACAAACAAAATGGTACCTCTTCAAAATAAGTGCATGTTATTATCTCTACATAATATGTATTATAGTTATGGTTCACTTTTTTAATAACATTGCTCCAGCTAGTGATGATACTAATCTAAAGAATATTGATATCACACCAATTAAAAGGGATTGTCATGATGAAATTCCACTACATATGTCATGGCCTTTAATAGTACACAAATCATAGGGTTTTTCACTTGTAAAAGCAACAATACACATTCAAACAACATACCACCAAGTATTAACTTTTACATGATTATCCACATTTCATGAACTATCAACACTACATATTTATTCAAATTTTAGTTTTCAAAGATATTCACATATGCAACAACATGCAAATGTTGTACCAACTTTACAAACCAAATCTCACAGACAAACACACCTTAAATACTAGATTTCAACTTCATAAATTATCAAGTTAAATTATAGCAATAAGCAATGTAAATACATGATAGCCAAAAATTGATTATGTCTATTTTGTGCATCCAAAAAATAACTCCTTTCCACATGAACATGAACAATTATTTTTTTACTCTAATTAAGATTAAAAAAAAAAAATTCTTATACAATTATTTAGATAAACATGCACATTAATATTGAACAACAAGAAAATTGTTTATGTAACATCATAATCTATATTCATATCAGACCTTGCTCAATTAAATCCACAATATAATGGACAAACAAAAAAATAACTGTAACATGACAATATAAAATATGCAACTCTCAAACATCAATTTCAACAAAATAATATGAAAACAATATAGACAAACCAAATATCGTATATCTAAAAGATATATAATGAAAACCAGTTTTCCTATAATTCCATGAATACTACACATTATACCAAGTTTAAAAAATAAAACTCATAGAAAACAACACCTAAAATAATGTATTTCACCTCATCAATTATCAATAAATAATCATACTAAAATATTGTACTTCCCTTCATAAATTATCAACAATTAATCATTACATAAATACCAATACATAAATTATTTACATGAATACACAAATTATATGCATGAACTAACAAAGTTAAGATGTTTTATATAAGAAATTACAATTCAAAAATCTATAGTTGAAACATCTTCCAATTGTTTTAAGTATAAAAATCTAACAAGTATCAAATATGTTTAGCCCTAAACCTAAAAGGAACAATAAAAAAATAACACAATCAAAAGACCAAAAACTTTTTGACTCATTTGATCTTCAATAATTGATCATTGCCACCTTTGTCTAGAGATATTATTGATAACTTCTTTGAGTTATAACGAGATATGGTGACCACCATTTCAGGCTAACCTAGACCATTCATCATAAATAGTTACCATCCCTCTGCTCATAGATCAGGTGTCAAATTCCAAACTGATTTCTTCATTCTTTATCAGAAAACTCAACATCATCTACTAAAGGTGTTTTCTTCCTCAACTTTGTTACAGTTATATTCATCCATTGCTCTCACTACATGAAACATTTCTTGTTCTTGTGGTATAATAATATTCTGATTTCTTACAATCGAATATTCATAATCCTTTTGTATTCTTTTGATTTGTTCACAAATGCTTTGTGTGTCTTCATTTACAATTGTTAATAAGTCTACAATTGCAATCAATTTGTATATATCTCCTTCCTCATATGCTTCTTTCTTGATAATACTTTGAACATGCAATTCATAGTTTTTCTTAATAATTTCTATATCTACAACTTCTTCAACATTCACTATATCAATATTGAAGCTCATATCTGTAAACAATTTTTTCATATGACTAATTGCCGAATTGACAGTTCCAATCAGATTTTGTAGTTCTTCAATTCTATCTATGCTCGTCTCTGTTTTGAATTTGATTGAAAATATCCACTTCTGTAAAGGTGTGTCAATAGATTTGATAATTTTGACATTCAAAGCTTCTTCACTATCCATATCTATTACAGATTGCAATACCTTTTCCTGTCTACTATGTACTATTTTCTATTCTTCAAGCATCTACAAATCTAAAAACAAAATACCTTTTAGGTCACTATATATTTTGTAATACCTGCCTACGCAGTCAATGAGACCCACACCTTTTGAATTGAGATATTGAACCCATTCTCATGAGAGTTGTGTCATCTATCTATCTTCATGTATCTGCTTCATAATTTGTTCACTTGAATACAGTGATGGATCAAAAAACACATCTCTCTGACTTGCTATTTGAGAAGAGATAGAACCTAAGATTTTCTAAATATAATCAGATAGATGTTTGATAGTGGATTTCAGAATGTTCTTTTCATTTTTCAATTGCTCCAATCTCTCTCTTACCTCTTTATGTGTAAACTCTCACATATCAACAATACAATCATGGAATGTAGGTCCAATGTCAATTTGATTAACATCAAAATCTGTTGCATTTAGATCAGAGAGATTACTATCTTGTTTTGGTTCTGCAACTTGTATTATTACATGGCTTGTTTCTTCATGTTTTTGAAAAGCAGTTAGTTTGTGTATTTCCTTTTTTTTCCTCGAACCAGTACTTTCACATATGATTTGAGAAACTAAATATTCACTAGGAATTCTATCCTTTTTCCTTTTTCTTTTTATTTGCATTGTTTTTGTTGTATGTTCTAACCATGAAGGAGTACCTAGAACTTTTGAAACAGAGGCTAAACTTTCATTATAAAATAATTTCCTGATTATTCTAGGGCTTTCTATTTCTTTACCTAAACTTTTAAAATTTGGTACTATATTTTTAATACATGTTACAGTACCTTCAATTAAATCTCTTATTTCATTTTTTGGTTCTTCTTCAAAAGATTGCATTCTTGCATTCTGTTCTACTTGACCTATTTCATCTAATTTTTCTATTTTTTCTGCTTCCTCTAAATTGTATATGTTAATCAAAGCAAGTGAACCACTACCACAAGTCTTATATATGGTTTTGTCTTTATCCAGTGGTTGATCATCCCCTCATGTCATTTCTTGACTGCATTTAGTTGTTATCTGCATTGTTGATAAAGGAACTTCAACAAAAGCTATTGATTGATCCTCAGTTGTTGATTGTCCTTTTGTGTTTGATGTCTCCTTTGTTGTTTGCTTGTACTAACCCCATTCTTTTGTTCTCTTCATTATTTGTTCCATTCTTTCTTCAAGATTATCTACTTCAGGTTCTTCAAATTATAGAGGTTGCAAAGCTGTCCCTTTGATTTCTGACAGATAATGATTAGAAAACAATTTAGATTGATCATCATATAAACCTTTCACATCTATATCAATATTATAAATTTTAATCTATTCAAATTTAAGTCAGGACCATGATCTTTCTCTCATCTCAAAGTTATCTTTACAATTAGCCCATAAATCTTCTTATGAAGCAATGTCATTAAAAGTCGAGCCTAATTGCAGATTTTGTTTTACATAATTTGAAGGATCAAAATGATGTCGAAGAACATTATATTCATCAAATTTATATGTTTTTCTAGATGACTTGATCAAATTCATTGCACAAGAGCTAGAAAAGCATGTATAAGCACCTATTGTAATTGGAAAGTGAATACTTGCTTTATGGCATTCACTGCATCTCATATTGACCTCAATGATTTGTCTGCATAACTCTATCAAAGCCATTCTATCATCTACATATTTAGGCAATTTGTATGGAAACCCATCGAAACCTCCAATCATAATATATGTAAATGTACGGTATTGTGTATAGTAACTCCCAAATTGCATAATTGTTTGTGCAGCTTCATCAGATAATTTGTGTTCTGGACAACCCTGAATTTCATGACATAACTTCATTGAAAAAAAATCATTAACCCTTTTGAAATTTCCATAACTATTTTTGAGTTGAATGTATGGATACAAATCATAAACCTTAATATTTACATCATATTCAATAGCACTAAGTACCTCATTCTCAATATGTTCACATGCAAGCGCATAAATGAGGTAAGATGACATTAGAAATTTGTATGAATGCTTGGCTCAAACAAGAATTTCAGTAAGTCTATCACTTATGAGTTGGACCCAATCTATAAAAACATTATTTGTACCTATACATTACACAAGGAAATACCACCACTCTTCAAAATTTAGGGCTTGTTCACTCCCTCTAATTCTATGTAGAAGTACCAGTATATCAAGAATCTCTTTTTTTAAATCTGTTTCGTATAGGGTTTTCAGTAACTTAGAATCGGCTGCTCTAATGGTTTCAAACCATTTTTTTGAAATTACACCTCACCATCGTGACCTTTTAAATTAAAATTTGACTTTGAGAGATAGAAATTTCATTCTGAATATTGTTCTTGTTGTCATATTTTTGCACATTTTGGAAGCCTAGTTACTAGATGAGCTACGGTACCCTAGTTTGCATTATTAGGTGGTCTTGATTAAGATTTGTGTTCATTTCATTGCAAAGTACATGAAAGGAAAGGAAATTAATGCATCTAAGATTACATGTGTCAATATCTTGAATATGCTATACAGAAGGAAAGAGAACTAAAAAAGGAAATTTATCTGAGCTCACACATGCCGTGAGCATATCCATTGCTAGAATTGCATAAATGAGTGCAAATATACATATATAATGAAGCATAGATGTAGGGGTACCAGACATTGCCTAGTAATAAGAGTTGATCTTCTGTGTTCCCAGTGTGCTCCGATGATCCTGAACCTACAAAGAGAAAAATAGAGGAGTTAGATCCAATGGATCTAAGTAATGAATGGTGCCACAACATCTACAAACATGCATACGTGTACTCATCCAAACACCTCTAACAGGGGCTGTGCTCAGGGCAGGTGCATGAGGTGGCTCTAGAAATAAAAGAAATGCCATTGTTTTCTACTAATGTGTTTGTTCCATGTGCAGATACAGGTTACAACACCCATGATCAGTATTAAGTCTCCTAGTACCCTACACTGAACCGGTGAGGGTTGTTAGAAGCTCTATTCCCACAGAGTTTCTGGGAACCCTAACTGTCTCAAGGAGAGGCACTGACTCATGTAGGGGGCACTCAGTAAGTGAGCAGTGTCAGTGGGACACTCAAAAGAACCATAAAGCCAAATCAATGGAGCATGGTGAAAATAGGGCACATATTTCAAGCCATCAAGGTAGGGAATCAACACAAAATAATGTGCAATCTCTCAAACATGATGCAGTAAACGCCAATGGACTGTTGGCATTAAGCAGAATTGCCACTAGTGACAACAATTATTTGCATTCTGAGTGCAAACCGAGCAGAATAGTGCAAACTAAATAGAACAGTGTAAACCAAGAAAAATAGTGCAAACCGAGCAGGACAGTGCAAACCGAGCAAGACAGTGCAAACCGATCAAGATAATGCAAACCGAGTAGGACAGTGTAAATCGAGTAACATTATGTCTACCGAGTCACCAGTATTTACTAAGTTCAAAACCTACTGAGTGGTTAGTATGAACCGTGCCTTCACTTCTACCAAGTGCATGATGATGCCAAGTAATGCAGTGGATGCTGAGTATC
The DNA here is from genome assembly GCA_027943335.1 of Chamaecyparis obtusa. Classification (NCBI taxonomy): domain Eukaryota; kingdom Viridiplantae; phylum Streptophyta; class Pinopsida; order Cupressales; family Cupressaceae; genus Chamaecyparis; species Chamaecyparis obtusa. Next base: position 25,275 of record BSBK01013295.1, read on the forward strand.
AGAAAGTCACCGAGTTAGTTTGCAGGAACCATGTAACCATACTTGGGCCGACTTAGTGGCACTTATGTTTATTTGTCAAGCCGACTTTGTAATTGCAATTAATTGTTTATACTTGTATATAAACAATGTTGTAAAGATGTCAAGATGTAATTATATGAGTATGTATGTGAATAAAAAGGAAAGGCAGAGATAAGCGAATTACAAAGGGCTACAGCAGTATAGGGAACAGCAAAGACAAATTCATCACAGAAGGTGATCAGTACATTCAGCGAATCTCAATCAGCAATCCAGTTGCAAAGCAAGAGATCTACTATTTCATTCTAACAGCTGAATCAGTACTAAAATCCTTTAACCTGGTAGACTTAACAGTCTGTTGTAAAATCTCTTTACCGAGTGCATACTTCATTGTATGTTTGTAAATCCTTTAACAAGGTGGATTTAGCAATCCTTATTGCTCCTAACAGGGCAGATCATCAGAAGTGATCAAATTGTAAGCCTTAACCGGCCAACTTTATTCTACAGTACTAAAGCTTTGTGGGTTTCATCCCCACCCTAGTTTTACTTTCTTTTTGGAAGGTTTCTGGGTAACCAAATCTATGTGTCATTGTTGTGAATGCTTTTAAGTTTCATGCTTTCTATATGCATAAGGAAAAAGTGAACTATATGTTAATACATCTATAATTGTAAGAAAATTCAAAGTTACTGATTCACCCCTCCCCTCTCAGTAACTCGGTTAATCCCTGAATATTTCCAACAATTGGTATCAGAGCTTTGTTGGTTCTCAAGATAAAGCTTAACTAGCTTGAGCAAAGATCCAGGAGAATGGAGGTATTCAAACTGAACAAGGTGATTGAAAATGAAAAGCTAGATCTGGAAATGGCCATAGCTAAACTTAAGGAAGCAAAAGAACATCTTTCCCAATCCCTAAGAAGAAGGAAGGAACTTGAAAATCAGATGAATGATCAGAATTACATTGAAGAAAAGGTTGAAGATCTTTTTCCCTCAAATAGCTCAGATGAAGCAAACAATGCTGTCAAAGAACTCCTAGAAAAGAATGGGTCTCTGCAGGAAGAAGTGAGAAAATTAAAAAGAGAACAAGAGCTACACTCAACAAGATTTTGTGAGATCTTAGAACAAAGAAACAAGTTGAAAGATGAATTAGATGGAAGGAACAATGAAGTCCAAAATAAAACCCTTCAGCTAGAAAACCTAATTGATCAGATCTCCCATACAAATGAGGAAATTCTGAATCTAAGATCAGAAATAGAAAACACAAGAGAAGAACTAAGATCTGAAAAGGAAATCAATCTAAGATTGGTGGTGACCTAAACACCGAAAAACAAATCAATGAAGGAATGCTGAAAAGCCAAGAAGACTTGAATCAGCTGTATGAGCGAAATTTGCATAGGCAGAAAGGAAAAGAAGGACTTGGATACAAAGGAGAAGGTGAATCTTCTAAGAAAGGTACTCAAAGAAATCAAAAACCTACTTGTAATCATTGTGGTAAAATAGGACATACTTCAAATAAATGTTGGAACAATGAAAAAGAAGAATTCAATGGAAAATGCTACAACTACAATCAACATGGTCACAAAGCAAATGAATGCAGAGAAAAACCAAGATTCAGAGGTAATTGTCACAAGTGCAATAAACAAGGTCACAAAGCATCCGAGTGCAGATCCAAGACATTCAATCCAGTAGAACAAATTATGAAAGCAATGTTTGGATGGGACTACAACACCTGGTGTAGATGTCATTACTGTGGAGAATATGGACATATTGGCATGAACTGCATAAATCATCATCTAAGGAAAAGAGATACTATTGTAAGATGCTTCAAATGCACTAAACTCGGTCACATAGCTAGAAACTGCATGAATGCTAGTAAAGTTGAAGATGGAAAGAAGAATGAAGCAACTAAGGTCAAGAAACAGGTGAGACAAAAGTGGATTCCTAAATCTACCGAGAAAACCAGTCCAAGTAATGGAATGGGTGGCTCTACCGACTCAAACTAAATTTCCAAGAAAGCACTGGAACTGTATTCTCCTAGAAAAACTCCAAGCAGTTCCAGAACCGAATTAAAAGAAAGATCTAAATCAGCATACAAGATGCAATAAGATCACAGGAAGGTCGGTACCAGTCTTAACCGAACAAGGTTGGTATTAGTCTTTACCAAGCGAGGTCAGAGCAATATGAATTCTCGAGTTCACTGAGTTGTGAATTCTTCACCGAGCAATTAATTCTTAGTGGGTGACAGTCTGTTGGAATTCATACCCTAATTTGTACCAAGCATTAATGACAGAGTTGTAAACAAAAGGCAAGAAATCGAACTCATTCCTCACCGCGAATTTTAGCACTTTGAGAGCAGAAAACTTCAAGAGCAATCCAGCGACTCAAATACCTTTTGCGAAAAGAATTTTCTGTGAGCTACCATGGTATCATCCAGCACTTCAGTGAAGAAAGGATCTGAAATGTTAGTCCAAGGGGAATGGAGAGCACCAAATTTCAAGATCGTGCCCGCAATTGCAGCAACCCTAGACCCAAACGGAGCTCAATCTCAGATTCCTCCTAAGGTACTACTTATTAACGATATTCACAATCATTTCAATTGTGCAATTCATGAAATGGGAAACTTAGAACTAGATATTGTGTGTGAAGAACTGTGTGTAGATGGTATTCTAAAACCCAAGCACAAACATCTGGAAGATAAGGGATTAGTTCACATTGCACATTTACCTCGAAACTTTTGAGAGAAATGGATTAGATACATTCTCAGCCGTATACATGATGGCAAGATTTGGATTGAGCAACCCATAGAGATCACCAAGAAGATGATTCATCAAATCATCGGTCTTCCCATGTTGAACAAAGCAAAAACTACCAAAACCCTAGGTCGGTCAGAACTGGAAAAGAAAACCCTAGCCGAGTGGGACGGTAGAGGCATGAAAGTTAGCAGCATTACCGATGCTGAACTAAAGTTTGGTACACACATAATTGCCCATAAAATATACAGTTCAAGTTGACAGAATAGTGTCTCCTGTGAAGCTATTGACCTAGCATACAAAGTGGTCAAGAACAACTTATCATTTGACCTTGCAGATTTATTGTTAAAATAGTTTAACAAGAACATGGAAAGCATTCAAACTTCCAAAAACAATCCATGTAAGTTTGGATCCCTACTGGTCTATTTATTCTTCTATGTTCAAAAATTCTTCCCTTCCAAAGGAAAAGTTGTATGGAGAAAAGATGTGCCAGTCCTTTATGAGATAAATGAATACATCTCAGAAATGGGTGAAAATTTTGAAAGCATCATGGATAGTTATTTTGAGTCTTTCAAAGAGAAAATGAATGACAGATTCCGAATTCCACAGAAGTTGGTGGAGGATTACAAGGATGACATTTGTTTCATGGTAGACTGTGACAATGTATATATTCAAGCAGCGAAACTGAGGATTGTATATGTAAAACCTCTTCCTTATGAGGTAAATATTGATGAAACCAAGAATATCATTGAAGCCCTTCTTAATTAGCCTGTTAATCCCAAAGCTCCATATTTTGGAACATATGATGAAGCAAAGGTTAGAATTGAATTAAGCATAAAACTTCCACAGGCGGTAAACAAAGGAAAGAAGAGGATAGCCAAAATGCAAATGCTAACCGAGGACAAAGGAGATAACGATGAAGAAGAAGAGGAAAAGGATGAGAAAACAGAGGAACCAGAACCTGCAAAGAAGAAAGGAAAGGTTTTCATCACTAAGGCACCTAAGCCTCCCACTGCTGTATTTACAAGGAGAAGTGCAAGAGGTAAGGCAAATAAGGCAAACAAGGCAGACAAAGATATAGTATTCAAAAGGCCTCCTCTAAACTTTCAAGAGAGGATCAAACTTTTTAGAGACGGATCAGGATCTGGAGTAAGTAACATAAAATCTTTTAAATATGAAACCAGATCAGAAATAGAACAGAAGGAAATAGAAGATGTTGTTATTGAAAAGATGGGATAGTGGAAATACTCTCCTGATGAAATAGCCCCACAGGTTCCAGCAGTCTTATTAAATCCAATAAAAATGAGATGGAGCAATGCAAAGCAAACTGTGATAGACATATTTGATCAAACTCTGAGACAGCTAATGCCGAGCTTGAAAAATGATGAAGTAAAGAAGGCATTAAAGGAAAATGAAAGTAAGATGACACTAAAGTTCAATACTTGTTTGATTCTGATCAACAATATTGAATCAGTTGTGAAGGCTGCAAATGCCACATGGAAGAACATATACCATCTTCACCAACCGAGTATTGAAATAGTAATAATAAAAGATATTGAAGATGATAGTGATGAACAAGAAGAAGCCACTGAGGTAGATGATACTGTGAGGATAGCAGCATAAGTCATTGCATCACTTCCTACCTCTCCAGTAAAAGTTTCTACATCTAGCCCGGAGACACCTTCAAGCATGGTTGTGACAACTTCAAATTTTGTCCAATCACCTATAGCAACAATAGAAGCAACCACCATTTCTTCTACCGAGTTGCAGTCTCCCACTTCATCAAGTTTTCCAGGAGTAAGTATTCCAGCTTTTGATTCTACAAGTGTAAATATTTTAAGTTCTCCAGTAGACAGTGTGCCAGTCTCTATAGCTAGTCCTACTATGTCTATTGTCACTACTACTAAGGCATTAAGTACAGATAAGCCTAAGGCTGTACCGAGTATAAATTTTTTGGGTAAGAATATAGTAGAGGATATAGACCTAGATGAAGAAATAGAGATTCCAACATTAGATTTTGCAAATCTATCAGTGGACCAAATGCAAAATATAGGTGAAATCCTCCAAAGGAAAGCAAAGCAAAAGAAGCTTAAAGAGGAGAGAGACAAGGAATATCAAATCATTAAGGATGCTAAAGACATTTTGTCTGATGCATTAGGTATTAAAGTAGACTCCTCTCAACATGTTTTGCTACAATTAGCTGAAGCAGTAAATAAATATAATGAGGATTCATCTGGGACAGAAAAGTTAGTTGAAAGAGCCGAGAAGAGATTCAACAATAAAGTGCTTGAGCACATTTCTCAGCACATAGCTATTAATCAAGTGGAATTGTCTTCAGATTTGTCAAATATTGAATCTACCTATTCGAATGTCACCTCTCTTTTGGCCAGACTGTGCAATATTGCCGAGTTCACAAAGGATGTTAAGGATAAAATGAACAAAATGGATGAGGATATGAAGATTAGCATACAGAAGCTGCAACTTGAACCAAGTTCAAGCTCTGCTCATCACATGAAAGTCTCATACCTATCAAATATGCAGTCAAATCTACTAAAAGAAGACACAAGGATTCGGTCCACACTGCTAGACATCCAGAACATGATCCTTCCCATCATGAATACAATGTATAAGCACATTGAACAATCCAAAACATTGATTCATGACAATCAGTTCTCTATAGCAGATCACATGATTGAACTCTCTGCAGAAGTCCAAATTGCAATCCAAACATGCAAGATTCTGCAAGAAAATTGGGACAGAACCCTGGCACTAATCATGAAGGTACATTCTGATTTTCTATGAAATTTTGGATTCTCTCTGTAAATCACTTGTATATACACCTTTGGCATTATCGTCAAAAAGGGGGAGATATGTATAGAAGGAGATATGTATAGAAGGAGATTTGTATAGAAGAAAAAGTTAGCACATTGAAAGGGGGAGATAATGTATAAAGCCCTATGACAAAGACAAATCAAAATAAATCTCAGTATGATTCATGTATATAAGTTTTGAGTAATAAGTGTTTTTGTCACTAATGCCAAAGGGGGAGATTGTTGGCATTAAGCAGAATTGCCACTAGTGACAACACTTATTTGCATTCTGAGTGCAAATCCAGCAGAATAGTGCAAACCGAGTAGAATAGTGCAAAATGAGTAGAACAGTGCAAACCGAGCAGAATAGTGCAAACTGAGCAGGACAGTGCAAATCGAGCAAGACAGTGCAAACCGATCAAGATAATGCAAACCGAGCAAGACAGTGTAAACCGAGTAACATTATGTCTACCGGGTCACCAGTATTTACCGAGTTCAAAACCTACCGAGTGGTTAGTATGAACCGTGCCTTCGCTTCTACCGAGTGCATGACGATGCCGAGTAATGCAGTGGACGCCGAGTATCAGAAAGTCACCGAGTTAGTTTGCAGGAACCGTGTAACCATACTTGGGCTGACATAGTGGCACTTATGTTTATTTGTCAAGCCAACTTTGTAATTGTAATTAATTGTTTAGACTTGTATATAAACAATGTTGTAAAGATGTCAAGATGTAATTATATGAGTATGTATGTGAATAAAAAGGAAAGGCAGAGATAAGCGAATTACAAAGGGCTACAGCAGTATAGGGAATAGCAAAGACAAATTCATCACAGAAGGTGATCAGTACATTCAGTGAATCTCAATCAACAATCCAGTTGCAAAGCAAGAGATCTACTATTTCATTCTAACAGCTGAATCAGTACTAAAATCCTTTAACCAGGTAGACTTAACAGTCTGTTGTAAAATCTCTTTACCAAGTGCATACTTCATTGTATGTTTGTAAATCCTTTAACAAGGTGGATTTAGCAATCCTTATTGCTCCTAATAGGGCAGATCATCAGAAGTGATCAAATTGTAAGCCTTAACCGGCCAACTTTATTCTGCAATACTAAAGCTTTGTGGGTTTCATCCCCACCCCAGTTTTACTTTCTTTTTGGAAGGTTTTTGGGTAACCAAATCTATGTGTCATTGTTGTGAATGCTTTTAAGTTTCATGCTTTCTATATGCATAAGGAAAAAGTGAACTATATGTTAATACATCTATAATTGTAAGAAAATTCAAAGTTACTGATTCACCCCTCCCCTCTCAGTAACTCGGTTAATCCCTGAATATTTCCAACATGGACACCGGCATCAACCATCATCCTCCAAATAATGTGGCTTGTGGGTTCCAAGCAATCAAATAACAAGCACCAATATTATATAGTGAACATGATTAATATATAGTGAGCATGCTTTGCAATCAAATGCCACCACAGTCAACCGGTGCCATTCATTTCAAGTAGTAAATAACAGTCAATGTTAACCCGCGGGACACCAAATGACTAGGGCATGATATTATCAATAACATTCCATGGTGATGAACATAATCTAAGCAGTGGTAATGATTAGAGCACCAGTCAAGGAAAATAGCAGGAGGTTGTTGAAACAACAGACAATGCCTCTAAATAGTGAATCCATCAAATAATCGAGCATATGAAAGTACAAGGGGGTTTCAAGTAACCTGTGTGATAACAACATAATGGTGCCATATGCAGAGCATACGATAGACAATGATATGCACTAGCTCTCAGACTATGTACAAGAAATAATAGTGATCAATAAAATACCAGGTGATGGAAAATTCTCAATAGGGTAATGATGCATGCTCTGCAAATGACTATAGCTAGCATTTGAATTAACATAAGAAAAATAGACCGCAACCGCATGATGTTGAGGTACTTAATTTGTAGTGCCCTAACTCCAAACAATGCACGCCATGCTAAACAAAGATGCATACATATGTCATGCCCTAGAGGGACTTGCGGGTTGCAGTGACAATGAAGAAAGCGACAAGAATCAAGCAGGAGTGTGTGGGTTCCATAACAGAAAGTAGCAGAATACATATACCCAATGCAAAGGGGGCATTTTGCACAACAACATCATTCTCATAAAATTACAATAGCATGTGATCAAATGGTGATGCCAACAACAACTGATGAAAACCATCGATGCCCTAAGGTCACGGGTTGTGAGAAGGCATAGCATTGAAGCCATAGCATCAATAATACAACAAACCAATAACTAGCAAGAGTAGGCTCAAGGGATAGCACTGGCATCAAAGATAATGGTGAGCACAAATTAGTAATACCAGTAGGTAGTGGATTCATCAAATACTAAAGCGGTAGACCATATCTAAACATTGAGCATGACAATATAAAAGCTAAGCCCATAGACTTTTACCATTTTTTTAACAGGGTGAGGACTATGGAAAAATTTATAGCTTATAACTCACAAACATATGCCATAATAGTAAATTATGTGATGCCCTAGCTATGGATCACGAGCCATACAACATTCAGGCCTCCCCAAGCACGATGATGCCAGTTAGGATACAAGAAGACAATGCAAAATAAGCTCAATACCCTATTTTCCTTTGGCATTATGTTCAATACAGTGTCGTGCCATAATAGAGAAAACAAAGCCATCAATTGTCAAAGAAAATCAGTGCCCTAGTTCTTGGGTTGCTAGCAACCAAGATGTTAAAACCGTGCCCTAATGCAAATATGCAATCAAATAAAGGTAACAGTGTCCTTTAAAAAGAGAAACAAGAATAGTGAATATGAGCATGGTGTGCCCTAGCTCAACAATCAATATCAATGATGCCCTAGCAAGGTTTCATAGGCCATATTGAAACAACAGTGAATATAACATTCATATTCATGATTCACTAGTTTCAAACAATGCAAAATGCAATGAACCAGTGTCCTAAGTAATTGTAGGGACAAGATATGTATCCAATAGTGCCCTAATATAGAGCTCAAATACTACAGATGCTATCAAAATGTAATCAGAAAGATAAATCAATTCATGTCGTGCCTACCTTAATAGATGTTGCCGAATCGAGATGGATATTTGTTGTTTCTATTTCAGTGGTGGAGGTTTCCATTCAAAGCTGCCTGTGCATTTAGAAGTTGCCAGATGCCATGTGAGGATACTGAGATAACAAAGAGTCCACTCATTTTTGGATGAGGGTTTCAATAATAGCATGTTTTTCTTCTTGTCTCCCCTTTTGGGGTTGAGAATTATTAACTCTCCTTTGCTAAATTTTTCACGGGCATAGATTATTTTAATGTAAAGCTATTAATATAGTTATCTCTTTTAGAGGTAAACATATTAATTATTTTGATGTCATTAGATTCCCAAACATGGTAGTCAATTTTTGACTTAGGAGATGTATCATTGAAACCATATATTTTGACATGGGGGGCTATCTTTTTAGGATGAAATTATGTGTCAAATGGATGTATAAAATTGTAAGCATTTCAAATATGTTTTCCCATTTTATTTAGGGTTGAGAACTATTTGTTAATGTATTTAGGGTCCATCTTTTGGCATAGTGAGTGGGATATGTTTTTATTGTAAAAGTCATTGCTCTTATTTATTGTATGATATTGAGAGGTGGTGTTTTTATAAACCACTGTCAAATTATTAGTTATAGACATGACTTAGTGGGTTATTGGTCTTCCTTTGATTACCTATTTTTAGGGACCCCACTTTTTCTGTCCCCCTATATTCTCGGGAATTGGGCATTTGAATTTCAGAGTGGCATGATCATGGTCCTAGTGGTAGAATTTTCTAATTTTGGTGAAGTAGTGGACTTCAATGCGGATTATACATATTTTCTATATATGCCTCTCACCTTTGGTGATTGAAGGCTAGTTCTTCCTTCCCTCATTTTCATGAGGTGAATGTTGTAGCTCTAGGAGAAGCAAATTGATATTTTGAGTTCTTTTATTCTAGTTAATAGAAATTGTCCTTCTTTTTCTACAGCTTTGTGAGTTGATTTGATGGATTTGATGTCATGTATTGTGATTGAAATTTGATCCTTTACTTGATACTTTGTTCATTTTGACATTTACAAGCACTAGTTTTTCTTAAGGTTTCAATCTGTGTGTGTTTATATGTGTTTGAGATGTGGAATATATTTTCCCTTCTCATTTACAACCGGCACCTGATTATTTTCAAAGGGAAGAATCAGATTTGGGAAGAGTTGTGATGTTCAAATTATATGCTGGATTACATTGTGAGTCTATTTTCAGTTTGTGGATCTATCCAGTTTTGTGAATCACCTAAGTTAAATCTCAGTTATTTTAATTTCATGCAATCTCTTTCCCTTTCCCTTCAAGTTCAGTTCAGTTCAGGTGATACAAACAGGGAAGCTGGCCCTTAATCTAGAGGTTTATTCTCAATGAAGCAGTCCCACATCCTAAGAGTATTCCCATGTTTCACGGGATTGCTAGGTTTCATACTTAGCCATCACGAGTGCAATCCCTAGTGACAACAGTTCTCTTGAAGGTAAAACAAAGAACTTCTGAATTGACTCTCTATTCAAACAAATGACTACCTCATTATTTTCACTCTTTATTTCTCTAGTATGTGGATCAAATCTTTTAATGCATTTCACAATGAGTTTTGGTACTTGAATAGCAATTGGAAATCCTGCAGCTTCTATTAATCCACTGCTAATGAGGCTTTGTGTAATGGTATGAGATGGTTCTGATTTAATCCGTCTGTGTAAATCACTTAAATTGTAAACATAAAGGTTGGTATCTATGATTTCTTTCCATGCATTTTCTATTCCATCCAGATGATCGTAATTATTAATTTTGCTGCCCATTCTGTACAGTGTTATAGATTGGTAACCATTAGCTCTTAAAAATATATACAATTCAAACAATCAAATTATAAATACTGCAACTTTATGAATTTTAAATAATAATTTAATAGATATAATACATATAAAACGTAAAACCAATTCACGTTCTTGTTATTTGCAAAATTTATTCTTTTTGTGTGTAGTTATGATCACTATATGTATCGAATATAGGAAACATTAATATAGATGGTACATAAAATGGCATAAGCCATTTATTTCTTTTCTATCAATTAGTGTGATTTACCAACTATTGTCATAAAATTATTTTTTTTGGGATTCATATATCGATTATGATGTCATGCCCATTAAATAGAATAATTTAATACCACACCGATAAATGAGTGAGTCCAGAGTCCTTCCTAAAGTATAAATGTACTATATCGAATAAATGATATAATATTGCATGATTTTTCATCTATATATAATTGCCAATATTTTAGTCCAATTCTTCTATTTCATATATTGACTTTACAATGCAACCACCTCAAAATCCATAATCAACTAGCATCAGAAATAGTAATAACAACCTTCAAAACCCGCTTTCTTTTATTACTCAATAAGACAAACACCTAAAAATAGAAAGTCATAATTACCAATGAATAATTACTTTTCTGATAAATTAATCTGTCATCTATGAAAGGGAAAATTAAATTTCATAGCAGTACTATTTGAAGTTTAAATCTGGATTGTCGATTTTCTTTATAACATAATTTGATGGCTTTCGTATGCTCGTAATGGTTATCTCCACTTCAAATGCATATTCAAACAAATGCACTGGACCCACCTTTTTCAAATGCACGATAATAAACTTAGATTGACAGTCATCACATGATTGGAACAACAAAAGAGTTTTGTTACAAACACATGACAACCGTTGATTCTCTACATAGTCGTCATCCTGCGGAAACTAAAAATAAAGGACAAATATGCTAACCTATGATTCACCAATACTTCTTGAATTCACAACATGTTTGCGACTACAACAACTTAATTGCAACATTTCCAAACCAACATTATCTCCAATTTCCCATATGTGTTGTCTAATCGCTATAATATATCAACATTCACCATCAATAATCATCATCAAATCTCTAACTGTGTCTTCTACATAGAATCAATATATATGAAAACTACAATATTAGGGAAAACAAAATCATTGACAATTATGTATATGTCACTCAAAAAACTGAATACCATTTCCACATTTATAAAACTTTTCTGATTCAGTAAAAAAAAATGATATACACAAATGTATATTCTTATACAATAACATTTATACAAAACAAAATCTAAACCAAATAACTTAACAACAACATACTTTCCTACAAATATGAACAACCTACCATATAAAATTCAAACTCTTTTCTCCCGCTTATCTTAGTTTCCAAAACTATAATCTTTAGGCTAGCTGAATTGAAACATACAAAAAATAGATATAAATGACCAAAATTAATGTTATGGTATTAAAAATTTTCTAAGATATAAATATTATATAAATTAACTTAGTTTTTCATCAGCTTTCAAAATTTTCAACTATCCTTCATCTTACTTGATGAAAACTACGATAGCGTTTCGGAAAGATAATTGACATCTTCAATTGAACTTGATTTTCTGTAAAAACTTGATTATTCCAATGTTTTTTTTTTTTTTGTACACAGACAAATCGTGCATATTGTGGAAACACAACTAGAAATATTGAACCACCTTGAAATTTTTTATATTGCCTTATTTCTTTAGATAGATTTAGCTATTGATTTTTGATATCTTTTTTGTAAATCTATCTGGCTAATGCCATTGGCCATCGCACAAACAGAAAAATACAATTCTTTTCAATCTCTATTTTGTTTACAAAATAGTTGTTGTAGTCAAAACCTTTACCTGGTTGTTCATATTCTAACAAAAAATTAAGTCCATCAATCAAAACTTTAGGAAAAAGAGAAATCATGAAAAAATGAAGTCTCAACATTTTCTCCAACTTCTAAACCCCAAGCCATTAACATAGCAGCAATATCAGCATTTATTTTCCATCGATGCCTAGCATTATGAAATTCTTTGCCTAATGTCCGTTGAACTACTTCCACAATAGACCTACTCTTGCAGAGTAGTACATTTTCTAAATATGAATGTTCTACTCTCCCAAAGAAAGCAATTTGTTGTAAACTTGTTTGAAAAGTAAATGTTGCTTCCATTACTAATACTCGATTTCTAGTAATGTATATTATCTGCTCCAAAAAACTTTACACCGAAATCATTTTCTTCCTTATCCATTTATAGTAACGTTAGGTTCTACACATATAAGGCTTTCTATAAGATTTTTAACATTATTAATTAATGAAATCTTTAGTAGATTTCCTACAGATGAGCTTTAATTGTTAAAGACTGATGTACGTTAATTAAATGACTTATATCGATGACATATTAAGTGAAATATGACACAATTAAGTTATGTTATATGCAAAACACTTCAGATTTCATATCAGATGCAACATTTTCTAAAATTTTAAAAACAATTTTATATTATTTTTTAACAAAAACTTTATTACATTTCATACAGATGAACTTTAAGTCTTCTCATAGTTCTTTGAGAGAATTATATAAAATATCGATGTCATCAAATGCAAATTCTTTTAATTTTTCAATTTTATTTCATTTTAAATTCTTCTTGTTCTGATATCGGTATTCGTTGTACCTGACTACTAAAACTAGAATTAGTAATATCTCCAATATAAATCTGATTATCAAAACTAGAACATTTAAAACAATTTTTTTTACTTTCTAGCCCATTTTGAAAAGTATTGATTAACAAAATCTTGATAAGATTCGTCACATATGTTCATTAAATGTTCTAACTCTCCTTAGCTAATATTATCTATCATATTGATTCGTCTAATGCAAAACCTGGCACTCTTAATTTATGTCATATATGATATGATCTAACCATGGTTGTATCTTAGCAATGACGACAATCATCCATTGCGAACATGCGCTAAATTGATAATTGACAAGCTGGTATCGTGTGAAACGGGATACAATCAGTGTCTAGATAGAGCCCCCAGCAAATCATTGACTGAGAAGTCATACGAACACTGTAAGAGTAGTTATGTTGCATTAAATGTTCTAATTCTCCTCACCTATTATTATCTGTATATCAATACATTTAATGCGAAACCTGCCCCTATATATTTCTATGATATATGAAATGATCTGTCGGTGGACGAATCTTCACAAAGAAGGGAGAGCCCATTGCCAACATGTGAGAGCACGACAAGTGACATGATGGTCACATTTTAGAGGACATACAATCAGTAACCTGATGGAGATTCCAGTCAATTACTGACTGACAAGTCGTAAGAGCAGTCATCTTGCATTAAATGTTATGACTCTTCAAATCAGTAAATTAATAGAATTGCATTTAGTAATAACCATCTTCAAACCCCCCTTTCAACCATTAAATTTTTTTTTTAAATTTTGGATTTATCTCTCTACGTCTACTAAATCCGAAATTATTTGTTTTCACTTCTACTCCTAAAATGTACAAATAAGTTGTATAGAAATTAAAATTATAAACCTACACAGAACAATATCAGATACTTATTCTTTGCGTATAAATTCAATCCTTAAATATAGTAATTACTACCATAAAAACCTGGCTTTCACCCATTCAATGTTTTTTGCCCATTTAGGATATAACTATTCACACCTGTAAAATTCAAAAAAAAAATTATTTAATTCTACTCGGAAACTTTCCAAATAAGTTGTTAAAATAAACAAAAATAAGACTACACGTTACAATGATGGATATAATTATTGCTGCCATATAAATCTGACACTTTAATAATCTATTCAAATAAATAATTTATTTTAAATCCCAAACATGTAGCAAATGGGAGAAGAATGGGTGAATCACAGCTAAGCACATGCATCGTTTGATGATGTGTCAAAAGTCATATGTTTCAAAAAATCATGTGCTGACCAATGACCATTGATCAATTCTTTGTTATATTTTTCTCTTTGACCAATGACTGTTGTATGTTCACGAAAAATCTGATTATTCCTTGGAACATGCACCATTCGTTAGATCTAGTAAAATCTAATGCCAAAGTATTTATAAATTTTGAAACCTACTTTTGTTTAGTACTGAATAAGGTAAACAACTTAAAATGGAAAATCGTGCTTAGCAATGAATCTCATATAAATTCAATGACTAATGTCCATTCTTTTTTTAATTATTACTATTCCAAAGTGTCATAGGAACCGGTTACTTATGGGATCAACATCGAATGACAGATCTAACAATTGTTGTGTCTCCGTTAAAAAATATAGCAACCTTCCAATCATGTGGTGACCATTGATCTACTATCAAGCTGACGATATCTTCCTTTATGTCCACTCTTGAAAAGGACATAATATTCACCGTAACATGCAGCATCTAACAATTGTATTCCATTCAAAATGTCAACTAGTTCATCAGTGATTTGTGCACGAATACAACTCTGCAAATTATCAGATCCTAATCTTTATTATTTAAAAATGAAAAATTCTATATAGAAAACAAAGAAAAAAAAATTTGAAAAATAAAAAAAACAACATAACATCTATTCAGCGTAAAAATTGCATACCGAGTTGTAATTACTAATTATTATGAATGTTCTCAAAATAATGTCATACATTTGTAGTCTTAAAAATGTTATTTTAACCTTTTCAATGTACAATTTCCACACAAAATAATTAACAAAATGTAATAAAGAATATTATGAATATAAACATTTTATCATTAATTAGGGTTGATTAGGAAATTCTTTCTATTGATACTAACTACATGTTATAACAGGTCCGTGGGCGTTCAACTCACATGTTTTTGAACTTTTTTCTTTGAATACGTACCATCTTTAGAGCTAGATTATCTTCTCCATATCCACATGAAAGTTATGGAGTGGATTTAAACTGGTTTAATTGATAGCCTCTTCCAAAACATGTACTAGGTTCTCAGCATGAATAGATTCTCTTCGTCTTTTAGTAAAAAATCCTCATTTCGCACTCTGCTCAAGCATCTTACATTGTTACAGAAGTTTCAATGGAGATGTCCATTTTAACTTGTTGTTAGAAATGCATGCAAGCTATCTTTTTACATCCTTCCTCAATTACATACTTTGTGTACCTTAGCAATCTACTTGATGGTTTGAGCTTTGAACTCCTGCAGATCAACGTTATTTATCTTTGATCTGCCCATGTATTGTCTCCAAGGAGATCAACGATATTTGTCTCTGATTTGTACGTTCATAGCGGTCTTTCTATCTTCTTCTTGGCTCCTTAAGGAATTTGGTGGCCTGATTTATTGCTTGAATAACAAACTTGTTTTTTCGCAAGCATTTCTGTTGGTGGCATTTAAGCTTTTTTGTCCGGCGCAACAAATTTGTGGAGACATTCAATTGCCAACTTCATTCAATCATATCGATATTTGTGGATGTATTTACCTTGCTAGTAGACCATCACACTCTTGCCAAGCATTTGTTTTTTCCACACATTTTGTGTAAAGAATTTAGAAGAAATCTAAATTCAATGAATGCACAAAATATTCAAAATCCCCAAAACAGGGCAGACATGAGAGCTGGAGAAATTTATGCAAGAATCCACTTGCTTCTATTCAAACTAAAAACATTTCTACAATAAGAATAAACTTACAACTACTAGAGTTGCATACCAATTTCCATGAGCTTCACAAAGCTCTTACAAGATCATCTGAAGCAATCACTGCTTAATAGAAAGATCATTCACATCTCTGTCAAAAATAGAGTATTACAAAAAACTCTTGCTGCTGCATACAATAGAGAGATTACAAAACATGTATCTCCTTGTTGAAAGAATGAAAAACATTCTTTGCTTTATAGAAAAATAGAAGGGAGGTGATATTATGGGATTCAACCATATTCACCAATAATCCAACTATAATAATAAAGAGCTGCAACTATCAACTACATAGATAAAGACATACAACCATATAAAATAAAAATAAGACCGTGAAGTCAATAAAGGTTGGTCGGTGCTTGGATGATGCCTGGACGGTGCTTGGATGGTGTTTGACTGAAGATATTTAATTTATCTTCCAACCTCACAAAAATATCTGTAAATAACTTTATCAAAATAAAGTCAAATATGGAGGCTTAAAGACAATCAGATTTGATTGTGAAAATCCAACACTCCCCCATTGTCTTAAGCTGACAAACAAGATCATGTTGGATCCAAACTAACTACGCCAAGATTTCTCCTTAGGCGCTCAAAACTTGCAATGCCCAGTGGCTTGGTGAAAATGTCTGCTAGCTACCGCTCTGACCTGCAAAACTCCATTTTTATTTCACCATTCTCAACTAGTTCTCTAATAAAATGATATTTGATTTCAATGTGCTTTCTTCTTCCATGAAACACTGGATTCTTTGACAAAGCTATTGAGGAAATATTGTCACAAAATATTTTGGTTCCATCCTCTTGTTCTTGCTTCAAATCTGCCAAAATCCTTCTTAGCCAAATAGCTTGACATGCTACTGCATTCGCTGCTATATATTCTACCTCTACTGTAGATTGAGAAACTATGGGTTGCTTCTTAGAAGCCGATGAGATCACACCTAAACCCATGTGAAAGACATATCTAGAAGTGTTCTTCCTGTCATCCAAACTCCCTGCCCAATCACTATCTGTGTAGCCAATAAGATCAAAAATATTTTCTGTAGTATACAAAATACCATATCCCTTGGTGCCTTTTACATACCTTAGGATTCTCTTTCCCACTTGCCAATGGGAGTCCTTTGGAGTTTCCATAAATCTAGAAATCAAACTTACTGCATGCATAACATCTGACCTTGTAGCAATTAAATTTACATCAAACTTCCAACTAAACTTTTATATAAAGTTGGATTCACATTGCTGCTGCAATCGTGTTTGCTCAACTTCAAACCCACTGAAGTTGGTGTTGGAGTAGGCTTGCTACTTTGAATTTTAAATCTCTCTAAAATCTGATTTGCATATATTTCTTGAGAGATGAAAATACCATCATGCATTTGTTTTACTTCTATGCCTAGAAAATATCTCAAGAGACCTAAGTCTGACATTTCAAACTCACTTTTCATGGCCTCTTTAAAATCAGCAATGAGAAAATCATTATCTCTAGTAAAGATTAAATCATCAACATATAAGACAACAATTAAAATATTACCATTAGTTGCCTTGATGTAAAGAGTGGGCTCACCATCACTTTTGCAAAAGTCGTTGCTCATTAAATATGAGTCAATTCTGCTATACCATGCTCGTGGAGCTTGCTTAAGCCCATAAAGAGCCTTCTTTAGCCTATACACTTTACTTCCATGACCCAGAACTTCATAACCAGGTGGCTGCTCCACATAAACCTCTTCTTTTAATACTCCATTCAAGAAGGCAGACTTGACATCCATTTGATAAACCTTCCATTTGTGCTGGGCTGCAATTGCTATGACACCACATACGGTTTCCATTCTAGCAATAGGGGCATAGGTCTCATCATAATCTGTACCATACTGCTATTTGTACCCCTTAACCACTAATCAAGCCTTATGCCTATCTATTTTTCCTTCAGCATTGCTCTTGGTCTTGTAAACCCATTTAACTCCAATAATTTTCTTGTTTGGAGGTAAATTAGTGAGCTCCCAAGTTTCATTTCTTTTTATGGCATCCATTTCTTCATCCATGGCCTTACACATTTTTTCTTCTTTTTTAGAATCCTCAAAATAAATTGGATCACTATAAGAAAATAAAGCAAAATTGATATTTTCATCAAATTCATTTTCATACCTTTCATCTTGGTATATCTCCCTTAGACTCTTGGTCTTTCTTGGCACTAAGGAGGTGAGAGTGGGATCATAACTCTCAGTATTACTGCTGCTACTCTCTGTAGGGCTAATTTGTAGCCTTCTGGAGCCTTCTATACCTACTATCATTTCATTTTGTTGATCAGTAAACTCGTCATCTTCATCAATAATAGGCACTTTACTTGAAGTGCTTGAAGATGTGTCAACCGAGCCATCCCATGACTCATTTTCAATGAGCTCCACGTCTCTTGAAGTGATCATCTTTTTACCAACTAGATCATACAATCTATATGCCTTGGATTCTGGACTATAACCAATGAAGACACACTTTACTCCCTTGTCATCAAACTTTTTCCTTTGTTCCTTTGGCACGTGTGCATATGCTACACACCCAAACACTCTCAAGTGTTCAACCGTCCATCTATGCTTTGTCCATGCTTCCATTGGAATCTTGTCATAGACTGCCTTTGTAGGACTTCTATTTATCAAATAAACTATTGTTGCTATAGCCTCTCCCCAATATTCAATTGGGAGTCCTTTGTCTTTCATCATGCTTCTTGCCATCTCAATGATGGTTCTATTTTTTCTTTCAGCCACTCCATTTTGCTGTGGAGTATAACTGGCTGTAAGATCTTTCTTTATGCCATTCTGCCTACAAAAGTTTACAAAAATATTGGAGGTGTACTCCCCCCCTCTATCTGACCTTAGGACTTTAAGGTTTTGTCCACATTCATTTTCAGCCTCGGCTTTAAATTCTAAAAACTTATCAAAAGCTTCATATTTATTTTTCATAAAGTAAACCCATGTTCTACAACTGAAATCATCTATGAATGTCATAAAATAAGTACTCCCCCCAATGGAAGTGATTTGCATAGGGCCAACTAAATTAGTATGCACCAATTCTAATGGTGCTCTTGCCCTTCTAGAGTTTCCAGAATTAAATGGCAATCTATGTTGCTTACCTAAAATACAAGCCTCACACTTGCTATTGAACTCTTTAATACAAGGCAAATCATCTACCATTCTTTTCTTGGACAATAAATTTAAACCAGCATAACCAAGATGTCCATACCTTAAATGCCATAGCTTGGAGGGGTCTTCAATCATGCTTTTGAAGGCTGATTTTTGTACTGCTATACATTCTTTTTTGGGAGGTGTTGCTACTGATTGTGAAGAGAAACACATCTCCACCTTCAATGGAAACATTTGATTCTTTGTCATTTGAACAGCTGCAACAATTTTCTTACTCCCATCCTTCTCATAAATGACACATTGGTCATTCTCAATCAGCACTTTATAACCATTTTGAGTGAGTTGTCCAACACTCATCAAATTGTGCTTTATACCAGGGGAAAAATAAACATTCTGAATTTCTTGTTTCTCACCTTGCTTGGTATGGACCATAATAGATCCTTTTCCCACGATTGGAACAACTCCATTGTTCCCCATTCTAATTTCAGATTTTACATTCTTATCAATGAAAGAAAAAAGACTTTAATTACCACTCATGTGGTTGCTACAACCGCTATCAAAATACCAGACTTCGGGGCTGCCTTCTTCACCAACATTGCACATGATGAAGGCTGTGGGATTATCTCCATCACCCACTTTTATATCAGTCATATTTGCGCTTGGCTTTGACTGATTTCTTTTCTTTTTCCAGCATTCACTAGCATAATGCCCAAATTTATGGCAATAATAAAATTCAATATTACTCCTGTCAGAATTATATTTCTTCTTACCTTTGGAATTATTTTGAGAGCTGCTAGCTCCCTCATTTTTGGCTGCTCATTCTAAGCTTTCTCCTCCAGCATTTTGTTGTCCAAAGTTACCATGACCTCTGCCTCTTGAGCCTCTTCCAGTATTGTTTCTTCCTCTTCCCTTGCCTCTTGTATTGGCTTGAGCTCTGAAAGCTTTCTCTTGAGAGAAATTTGCTGATCTATTAATGCGATGCTCATGGGTTTGGAAAGAACCCATCAACTCATCAATAGTCATTACTGAAAGATCCTTTGCCTCTTCAATGGTAATAACTAGAGTATCAAATTTTGAGGGCAAACATCTCAAAATTTTCTCCACTATTCTTTTCTCATCCATGGTTTCTCCATTGGTTCTCAACTGGTTTATCAAACCAGAGAGTCTTGAGCTGAAATCTGAAATGGACTCATTGTCCTTCATGAGAAGAGTCTCAAACTCTCTTCAAAGCATTTGAAGCTTCACCAACCAAACTTTCTCAGTCCCTTTAAAACTTGTATGAAGAATATCCCAAGCTTCTTTGGAATAATCAGCTGCTGCTATTCTGGGAAAGATTGCCTCTGTCAAGGCAGTTTCTATCAAGCTTAAAGCTTTTGCATCTTTCCTCCTTGACTCCTTCGGCTAAGTCTTTTGATTGTTGGTGAGGCCAGCAAATTGAGCTAGGTCAGTTACATCTATAAGTACATTAACCACAAGCTCCCATAAATCATTTGCTATCATAACGGTCCTCATCTTCTTTTCCCAAACATCATAATTTTGTCCATTAAAGGATAGTGGCTACTGCCAGCTCTTTCCTACATCTCCAGCCATGTCTCCTGTGCAAGATAAACAAATACCTAGAAAAAAAAAATGCCCAAACTCATAAGGATTGAAGGCCAATCAGCTCTGATACCATGTAAAGAATTTAGAAGAACTCTAAATTCAATGAATGCACAAAATATTCAAAATCCCCAAAACAAGGCAGACATGAGAGCTGGAGAAATTTATGCAAGAATCCACTTGCTTCTATTCAAACTAAAAACATTTCTACAATAAGAATAAACTTACAACTACTAGAGCTGCATACCAATTTCCATGAGCTTCACAAAGCTCTTACAAGATCATCTGAAGCAATCACTGCTTAACAGAAAGATCATTCACATCTCTGTCAAAAATAGAGTATTACAAAAAACTCTTGCTGCTGCATACAAAAGAGAGATTACAAAACATGTATCTCCTTGTTGAAAGAATGAAAAACATTCTTTTCTTTATAGAAAAATAGAAGGGAGGTGATATTATGGGATTCAACCATATTCACCAATAATCCAACTATAATAATAAAGAGCTGCAACTATCAACTACATAGATAAAGACATACAACCATATAAAATAAATATAAGACCGTGAAGTCAATAAAGGTTGGTCGGTGCTTGGAGGGTGCCTGGACGGTGCTTGGACGGTGTTTGACTGAAGATATTTAGTTTATCTTCCAACCTCACAAAAATATCTGTAAATAACTTTATCAAAATAAAGTCAAATATGGAGGCTTAAAGACAATCAGATTTGATTGTGAAAATCCAACATTTTGTTGGTGAAAATTGAAGTCATTGTGACTACCTTTTAGGATTCCTGACAAGGCTGATTGCTTTGGAATTTCTTAGCTCGCTTCCACTTTCTGAGCTTCACCCTTTGTAAACCTTTGGTCACTTTGATAAATCCAGCCGAGATATTATATTTCTTCAGAGCAGAGGAATGTTTGCATGTCTGGATGACTTGAGTGGGTGGAGACTGGCTGACACATCACTCGTATTCAAATCCCCTTCTTACCTACCATTCCATTACTAGTAGCAGATCCCTTTGTGGTATACACATGGTTTGAACATTTTATTGTGCAAATAGTTGGTTTGTTCACCCTGTGGTTTACACAACAATATTTATTTTTTTGCTTCTTACTAATGTTGAATGTCATTGGTGGGCACATGTCGTATGCTGATTAGTTTTTCCCTCCTTCTATGCTATCACCTCCAAGAAAACTCATGCATGTCAAATTACGTTAGTCAGCCCTGTGAATATCAGAAGGAATTAATTTCTCCCTTCCACATCTATTCCATGTGCTACTGCTACGCATTTCCTAATGAAATGGATGACTATCTCCCAATTTATTTTTGATTAAGTAAAATAGGTTTTACAGGGTTCCTGAAACCTATAGGTCTAAAACAGAAGAATGAAGCAAGAACAAAACATACAAGAAGTAGGCCATGAAAAGGCTAGGTCCAGAAAGCCATAGCAGAGTAGAGCGGACAAGGCTAGAGAAAGCCAAAACCACAAGCCATGAAAGCAAAAGCTGGACCAAACTACTTGGAAGTCGAGCTGGTGACAAATCTATTCCAAGTGAGACTGAAAGGGCTGCAGCAACCGACCTCGATGCAAATCATTGTGGTTGTAAAATTTCACCCTTAGTGCAATGGATTCTTTCCTTTTCTAGGACACTCTTCACATCTATGGGAAAGTCATCTCTTTTTTGCTAATTCTTCTTAGTTTCCTTACTGACAGCCAAGTTGGCAAACCAGTCAATCACCCCGTTGGCTTCCCTATACACATGGGATATGAGCACCTTATCAAAAGAGTTAAGAATGGCTTGAGTTTCATCTATGATGTTGGATATAGTCCAAGAAGGAGGGTGAGAAAGATTGAGGTAGTTGATGATGTTCATCGAATCTCCTTCCAGCCAGAGCCACTTGACCCCCAGATCATGAGCAAGTTTAGTGACTTGAAGAGCTGCACAGGCTTCAGCATATTGATTCGTTTGAGCACCCAAGGGGAGACTAACAGCTGCTATGCCAATGCCAAAGTAGTTCCTGATGATTCCTCTACTTCCTACATGTCCAGGGTTCCCTTTAGCAGCACCGTCAAAGTTGGCTTTGGTCCAACCAATCGGAGGGCTGGTCCACACATAGTTTTATCTTTTATCCTAGGTAGCAGCCTGGGACTTTCCTACAAGAAGCTTAGATCTTCCACAATAGAAAAAATTATCCTTTACAACATGAATGATTTTTTCAAAGATGATTTTGGGAGGTGAGGAGCAATCATGAAAGATGTGATTGTTACACTCCTTCCAGATTCCCCAACAAAAATGAGGAAGAATCCAAGTATAGAATAACTATAAATCCTAATTAAACCTTTTGAAAGTCCATTGGGAGAAGAGATCATTGAAGGAGAGGGGAAAACACCAAGAAAGATTCAACACTGAGAAAAGGAGTTACCAGATTTGACTTACATAAGAGTAGTGAATGAATAGGTGATCCACTGATTCCTCTTGACATTTGTAGAGAACGCACCTGTTTGTAAACTAGAACCCACACTTGATGAGATTATCCACATTGAGGATATGGTTCTAGAGCAAGAGCTAGAAGAAAACATTGATTTTGGGCATGAGGCCAAGATTCCAATCTTTGGTCCACAACAGCTTCAAATCATGGGTTTGAGCGGTCTACAAAGAATAGGCAGAAGCCAGGATGTAGGTACCATTCAAAGAATCCTCCCAGATAATCTTATCTTGATTGGGTGAGAGACTAACTGCATTAAGAGTGGTCATCAAAGGAGATAGGTCCTGAGAGATCTGAGTGAGATCCACCCATTTTTCATCCATTATATAATTGCATACATAAGTCCCATAGGTTTGAGTGTAAACATGTCTCCAAGTATATAGAGACTCAGAGCTTCTCAAGTTGCCCATCTAAAGCTAGTTGTCATTTCAAAAATTGATAGAGTGACCATTACCTATTTTCCACTTAGCCCTAGACTTAGCCATCTCCTTGGCATTTAGGAGACCATTCCATATGACAAAACCTTTGGGGGAATCCATCTCATCAAAAAATTTGTTGAGAGAGTTATGCGTGAGGTATTTGTTTTCAAAGGTATCTCGCCACTCACCTTTGCTATTGAATATTCTCCAGAGCTATTTGACTTGTAGGGCTTTGTTGAAAGGTCTTAACTTCCTTATACCAAGGCCACCAGCATTTTTAGGATGGCATGCTTTCTCCCAAGAAATTAGGGGGATGCGCTTGTGATCCTTTGCTCCAGACAAAAGGAATCTTCTCTAAATTCTTTCCATGGCCTCTACAACTTTAGCTAGGATAGGGAAAATGCTAAGGGCATAGGTAGGGAGATTTTGTAATATAGACTTGACCAATTGGATCTTCCCAATCTAGCTGAGAATGACCCCTTTCGAGCCTACAAACTTCCTATTGAATTTATCTATCAGTTTGTTCCAGAAGGCTTTTGAAGGTTTGACACCTAAGGGAAAACCCAAGTAGGAAGATGGTAAGGTATCAATGCCACATCCGAGAATATGAGCAATTTTCCTCTGTCTTGCTTTAGGAGTGTTAACAAAGAATAAAGCACTTTTATTCCAGTTGATAGATTGGCTAGTAGCTCTGATATAATTGTTAAGAAGATCCTTCACCACTCTAGCTTCTCCCACCGAATCCTCTCCCCCGAGAATGGTGTCATCCATGAATTGCTAGTGTGTAAAAACAATGTTGCCTGATGAGGGGTTGATGCCTTTCAGGTCCCCGATCATTTTTGAAGCCGAAATGAGTCTCCTCGGGCACTCAACAAGAATGATGAAAAGAATAGGGGAGAGAGGGTCCCCTTTCCTTAGGCCCCTAGAGGGTTTGAAGAAAGTGGACGGGGATCCATTAATCATGATCACCAAGGAGGGGGTCGAGATGATTTGATAAAGAAGCTTGCAAGAATGGGAGTTGAAACTGAAGGCTTCAAGAACTCTAAGAAGAAACTGCTAGTCAACCCAGTCATAGGCCTTGGAAAGGTCAAGCTTGAGTAGAAAGCCTTCCCTTTTTCCTTCTTCTAAGGAATGAATTAATTTATGCACCATCATTATGGAGTCCAGGATCTGTCTACCAGGCACAAATTCAGATTACTGCTGCGAGATCAAGGAGGGGAGGACTCTAAGAATCATGGAGGTGATAACCTTGGAAATGATCTTAAAGAAGGAATTGCAGAGGCTTATGGGTCTAAATTGCTTGAAAGATTCTACACCAGAGCTCTTGGGAATCAACACTAGGAAGGTTGCATTGAGCTCTTTGAGAAGATTCTCTTGATCTATTATCCACGTCTAAGTCTATTAAGTTTACAGTTGTTTGATTGAAGTTGGTCTCTAAAGTCTGTTTCAACATTTGTCAATGTTTACAGTTAGGGGTCCTACATATATGGAGAAGTCTCTAACTGGCCCTACATATATGTAGAAGTCTTTGAGTTAGAGAGTGAAATCTATACTAAGAAATCCTCTATAAATAAGAGGCTAATGTACTCAAATTAATATTTAATCAAATTTTTCATTCTATCCGCGCTAGCATCTCTATATATTTGTGTTTTATATTGTTTTATTTCTACATTTGGTATCAGAGTCACTTTAGATCTGAGGGAATGTTATAGTCTAAAGATAGATACAATGTTAAAGAAAAGGAGAAAAATAATCTAAGACTTGCAACAAGCATTTGAAGTTTACTTAGTTTGATGATGAAAAGAGTCTAGAGCATCTATATAAAAAGGATATTGTCAGTTTGAGTGTGTCATAGTATATTGTTTCTATTGTCCATTTTGAAGTTGATTTTGTAGAATTTTTTTATGAATAAGTTTCTAGGTTGAGAGTTAAGGAAATGATATGGTTTAATGATGAAGCATTGTCTTTAAATTTGTGTAAGCAATAGGACATGAGAGTCTAGTAAAGTTAGGATTCCCAAGCATCCATAGTCTGGTTCAATGGGAAGTGGTGAGAAAATACAAGGGTTTCACACTTGAACCTACAATGGAGTAGAGATCAAGTGTGCTAAAGCTCGTGGTTAGAGCTTCCCAAGAGAATGATGGGATTTCTTAGATTCAATCTAAATTTGAAGATTTTAAGATATGTTATGAAGTTTGAAAGTATTTATTTGTTAAACAAAAATCTATATATGACAGAAACATAAACAAAGAACCAATAATAAATAGAACTATTGCTACAGTAGATTGAAGGAGAATGAATCTTTTATGGACCAATACATGTTGATTACATTGTCTCTATTTATAGAGAATTTGATCGAACTATCATTAAGAAAGGGAAAGTTCAAATAAAAATTAACTACATAATAATATTATACGTAGAGGACAAATTAACTAATTCTTTGAACATGTGGCTATGATCCTCAACCAATAAAAACTATTCTAAGAAAACTATCATTATTATCAGGGAATGTGGAGAACAACTATAACTACTTCAATTATTATTTGCAGTTCAATGTTGTTTACTGTGCATGAGAAGGAGGAGAAATTAATTTCCTCTAACATTACTCAAAAAAAATTTATACTAACTTCTTCAACATCAATGATTCCCATATTTTCTCTTAGATACATAAAATTCATAATTCTTACCATTGAAGATGGAAATTTGGGGCTAAGAAATATTGTTACTTGTCTCCATATTAACAAGTTGGTTTGTGAAAACAAGCTTTGGTTTTCTCAAATTTAAAATGATGAAAACATCTCCTACAATAACACTTTCCTTTAGCTAACAATACATGTAGATCTCACTAATCTCTTAAACCAATTGTAAAGACCTTTTCTTGGGCTAGAGGGACTTTAATTTATTGACCTTTGTACATTCATGATGTATTGGTGGCTATGAGTGAATAATTTTTTAAGGAATTTCAATAATTATGATAGCCAACATATTAAGTTGGTCAATCATTGCACACTCCTTTTTTATTAGCTTTGTACGTGCATTGGTGAGGTCCTTGTTTGAGATTGAGCTTTTTGTGCTTATTAGAGAACACTCTTTTGATGTTGTGGATTGTAGTCTACATGCATGGAATGTTTTTTCCATAGTTCATGTTTGTTAGAAACAAGGTATCACACACAACTGAAAGGGATCGAAGGGGTTTAATTAGTTGATTCATTTAATTCCAAAACTTCAGCAAACTCTTAACCATAAAACATAGATAAGAAAGATAATGATTAAACCACTATACCACAAATTATAAGAAAACTCAAATTTTTGGGTGGAAACCTGACTAAGGGAAAATCTACGGTGAGGATCAAACCACAAGATAATGTACTAGCACAAAAACCCTGTTAAAGGTTCATCGGATAATGTTGGTTCCTCAAAATGGATTTTACACTCAAAGAGACACCAGTATGTGAAAAGGCATATTTTAAGGGAAAGTTAATTCCAAATGTGGTGAAGTCTATTAGGCAACTGGACCAACTATAGGGACAAGACTTCCCTTTGCACTTCTGGCTCTACAAAACCAAGGAGGGTGCTCCTAATCTAGTAACAAATAACACCTTTACAACTTTAAACTGAATTGAACAAGGTAGATAATAGAAAGAAAGTACTAAATGATAACTAGTCATTCATTGACTCTCCATTTCTATGGTGAACAAAATGGCCTTGTGACCTAAAGACTTTGAGGGATTTTGGGATTGGTAATGATTAATATTGGTGGGATGTAACACACCATATCAAACACATTATTGTAGAATTTACTTGCTTTTGACCAATGCCTTATCCATTGGGCCAGATCTCTATTGTGTAATCAAATACATAATCCAACTACTAATCTTCATCACAAATCCAAGTCGTAAATATAAATACCCAAACCTACACTTCTTACAAACATCTCAGTGAAAACCCAATGAATCTATGCTTCATCAAGAGCATCATTTAATCTGATCCTAAATTTAGAACTAGAGAATTCTTAGAGTAAAGTATTAATTTAATTATGTTAATTAAATTAACTTTACTCCCTTCTTAAGATGTCACCTTATTTTTCTTTAGTTGTTTATATTTAAACCTCTCTTGCATTGGTAGTGTTATATTTAAAACACTCATGCACTAGTTGTTTTAAATATAAACCTACATGCATTAGTCATGTAATAATTAAACTAATTATTACATGCACTTCTGCTTTTTAGGGTTTTCCTTTCAAGGCTTTCAATCTCCTTTATAAGATTGATCCATTGTATATTTTATTCATTCATTAATTGAGGATATTTTCTTCTTCATATTTTTGAGTCAAACTCTTGCCCTCTTCTTATCTCTACTTCCTTGTAACAGGTTTTCATATGCAGGTGATCATCAGGTTTTGTGAATTTGTATTGCTCAAATCCTACATGGTATCAGAGCCTAATCTGCTACAACTTGTTCATGTTTGAAAGAATCAAAGATAAGAAAATCATCTGATTCAAATTAGGGCTTTTTTAGTTATTTTTTATTGAAATTAGGGGGTCCCTAAATTTTGGTGGATTTTGAGCTCAAACAAACCTCACTGTTGAGCTTGTAGCACTCAAAAACTGCTATTTCGATAGAAAATACATCCATTTTGGACAACTTTGCATTTTGGGGTATTTTTTTGTACCAAATATCTTAGCATGCTTCCCAAGACAAAATTTGTATGAAATGGCACACAAATTGAGGCAAAAAATCTATGTTTAGAACATAAAACAAGACAAAAAAATTTACTATATAGCATGCAAATCAAGAAAAAAAAATTTGCATGCAAATCAAGGCAAAAATTCATTTGGCCTAGCAAGGATCCTGAGGCACGTATGCGATTTTGCATATATATATAGGGTGGTGACAGCCACTTGGCCATCAAATTTAAGCCTGTCATTTGATGACATCAGCATGCATCATCATCATTTGCACCATTTTTGGGCCTTCCAGCAGAACAGTTGGTATTTTGATCATAACTTGAGCATACAGTGTCGAAATCGGGCAAATGAGATATCATTAGAAAGCTAGTTCCAAGCTCTATCCAAATCTGGATATTTGAATTTTTCATTTTTCATTTTTTATGGTGTTTATTCCTCTCAAAGATAGATGTTTTATTTTGCACTTCGGGAGCTCTATTTTACGCATCCGGACTCCATTTTGGGCAAACGATATATCATTGGAAAGCTTGTTTAGAGAGCTTTCTAGTGCTATGAGTCATTTTCCCATATTATTATTGAGGTATATTTTATTCAATTTTTTTCATTTCTCCACTCTGCTGGATATCTTGGATGTTACAGGTCTTGGGATCTCTTCCCTTTAGGGGATGGCTCTTCTTAGGTAGTTCTTTTGTTTCAACAACCTTCTCTCTTCTTTGAGAAGTGTATACTTCTTTTTTTAGCATTCTTTTATGCACATGCACTGAGATAAAGTGTCATTCTATTGCATGCTTGGAATCTTGAACATGTTTGTGCTATTTGTACTTGCACTCCATTATAAAGTTCCATGGGGGGTTTGATGTTTTCCCTTTATTTTCATCTACCTTTCTCAAGTGAGTGTTCCTTCCACGAAATTAGCCTCAAGGTATCTTTATTTATGTTTGTACTTTCACTCCACCTTCGATGTTCCTAATTCTTAATGATGTAGTTCTTATTAGCACTATTTTGAGTGTACCTGTCACCTCTCCCTTGTCAGTATTATGGGGGCGGTTTCTACTGATTGTTATTCTACTTCCTTAGTTTGATAGTGTGAGCTATGTATTTAGTATTTGTTCTTATGTACTAGGTAGATGCAGTGGCTAGGTACCTATGCATTTTGGTGAGATGGATCATTTACCATATAGACAATCTTTCATTCCTATTTTTAGAGGTACTCTTCCATCTTTGATTGATCAACTCTTCAAGCTTTGGTATTTTATACCATCTGTATCTTCGAGTTTAGTTGTTTGCCTTTGTTTGCCTCCTGATTTGAGTAGTATCATTTGAGGGTACTCATACAGATTACAGTCTTATCTACCTGGTCATGCTCTATTTCAATGGAGGATCTTGAAATCAACAGTTACTTCTTGACAAAGTTTACATCTTCTTGCTTCATTGATGCTCTACATGTTCATTCTTGTTCCTATTTTCTAGAATATTCCTAGTTTTGGAGGCTTCTTCAGTCCTTTAGATTAGTCTTTGTCTCTTTTTGGAGTAGATTTTTTCCCGTCTAGTTTTCTCTATTTCTTCGCTTTATAGAGACACTCTTTTGTGTTGGGTACCTCATTAGGTCATGTTGTCGGCACCCATTTTTTGCTTTTAGCACTGTAGTTTCCTTTGCTTTTTTATTGCATTTTTTGTAGATGCATTGTTTCTCATCTTAAGGGGGGTGTTCGAGTAAAGTATTAATTTAATTGTGTTAATGAAATTAACTTTACTCCCTTCTTAAGGTGTAACCTCATTTTCTTTAGTTATTTATATTTAAATGTCTCTTGCATTGGTAGTGTTATATTTAAAACACTCATGCACTATTTGTTTTAAATATAAACCTGCATGCATTAGTCATGTAATAATTAAACTAATTATTACATGCACTTCTACTTTTTAGGGTTTTCCTTTCAAGGCTTTCAATCTCCTTTATAAGGTTGATCCATTGTATATTTTATTCATTCATTAATTGAGGATATTTTCTTCTTTATATTTTTGAGTCAAACCATTTCCCTCTTCTTGTCTCTACCTCCTTGTAATAGGTTTTCGTATGCAGGTGATCTTCAGCTTTTGTGGATTTTTATTGCTCAAATCCTATAAGAATGATAGCATATGCATGGATAAAACTCCATACAATGAATTAGAAAATTCAAAAACTCATCAGATGGACACAAATGGAGAGAAATGAGAAATGATATTTATATTAAGTATGAGGATCATGCCTCTATATACACCTGCTTCAAGATCTAAAACCACTTCAATAATATGCAAAAGACCAAAAGCTTTCCTTTGATATAATAATACTATCTAATACAAGAATATACTGCATGCTAGACTGAGAGAAAAATCATCAGCCGATATTCTAAAATCAAGAAGAGACTAAACCTAGACCTCTTTCTCAACCAAAAGATGACACCTCTAAATGATCATGAAAAATCCTTTTATAGAACAAGGATTGAAAACAAGCTATAGATCACTTAGGAAAATATCCAATATTACATAGATAAGACAAAGGACACAAAGCACACAAAGACTGCAAATAGTTTCAATTTTCAAAAGTGTGTGTTAATTTGAGCACCAAGTCTTCTGCAACAATTTCCAAAAATAGTTCAAACCCTACCCAGTGTTGTCTTTGTATTTGTGACTTCATACAAAATATTCCCTATAGTATGCTTTTCTTAAGGAGTTGGTGGAAGTGCCACCTATTGTGATCTTAGTGGATTCTTATTCTGTCTGTTTTCTCCAAGGAAGAAACATCTTTCCCATAATTGTAAACCTCTTTACTAGGCCAAAGAAAATGTAACTACCTCATCCTTCCTTTTTCTCAAAATATCTAATCAATTTTCTTCTATTGAAACATCTTATTTTGGGCTTCAAAGCACCCCTATAATCATCCTTGGAACAAAAAAATTAGTTTTAGCTTTTCATTTTTGGTTCACTGTATCAAACCCTGCAGAAAACCCTTAATCAAATTTGAAAATATAGTAACAACAGCTAATTGATTAAGTTTAAAACATAGCCCTTGATCATCATCTTTCCTGGCACATCGTGTGGCTCTCAAAAATTGATATAACAGTCAATTTGGCCTTTAAAAAGAGTTTGGCCACATCTATCCTTGGCAACCAATCAAAAATGAATAAATCTGCATGACTTGGGAACTGGACCCACCTTTCATTTGTCTTGCGGCAAGTCTTAACCCCACCATCTGGAGATTACACGACTGAAAGCTTTTGCTAGATCTTGACACATTTTACTTAAGCCGAGTCTGGTTTGGAGATTGGATGACTGAAGAAAATCTCACAATCACTTGATCTTTTCCTTAACTAGGGTTTAATCACGAGATCTGGCGAACACCGTCTGATTTCTTTTATATCAACGACCACTACACAATCTCCAAGACTTTATCTTAACCCATGCTCAATCTGGCTATCCAGCGACCAAAGCCATTTCCAAATTCATGAACACTTTTCTTGACCCTAGTTAGATCCTAAGAACACGTAAACAAAGCATTCACTAGATCACAAAACATTTTCTTAACCCTAAGTTTTATCCAATGAACACGCGCTAGCCATTGTTCTTGTCATCATCTTACAGTCCTCGCTAAATCTCTAAACCTTTTAACTTATTGTTAGAATAACTGTGATGGGGGGTGAATCAACTAGATCATTTATCCTATAGTCCCAAATACAAAGATGTAACTTTCAAAATAGTTTCAACAAATTCTACAACTCGGTAACATAAACTATTAAACTGTTTGTGCCTTTACTAATTACCAGTTAATTAACTCACAGTGATTACTGACCAAATCAAATATGTAGTATGTAAAGTATGACAATAAAACAATCATCACAAAAACACATAACACAATGAATTAATGTGGAAACCTTTTTAAGGGAAAAACCACCTAGGAGTGGTAACCCAAAATAATTTTCACTCTTCTAAAGTGAGCTCAGTGAAGAGCCAACCCTATTAAAGGTTACAAACACACTGTTAGGTGTGACCTTACTTAACTCATCTCTAGTCTAGAGGATATGTCACTAAAGGAATCTCCCAACCTCTAAGTCTTAACCTTAGATCATGCGACTGAAGGAAATCTCTAGATCACAAGATACTTTTCTTAACCTTAGTCACATTAAGAGAATAAGTGCCAGCCATTGATCTAGATCTGCATCTATAACCCTCCTTCAAACTCTGAATGTTAGCATACTTGACCGCTTGAATTGAAGATTCAGTGACTGAAGCAATCCTTAACTACTCAGGAGATTGCTGAATGTTTGGCCACTAACCACAAAGTTTAGGAGATAGAGTGAACACTCAGTTGCTGAATCGCTAAATAGAAACTTAACTGCTCAGGCTTAGAAAATAAAACATGTGCAAAATGGAAACTTTAAGTGGCCAAAAAAAGGTAACAAAGAAATAGAAATGGCTAGGGTTTTTTTATGGATTTAGACAAACTTTTAAACCCTTGGGCATGGATAAACCTTAATTCTTCATACCTTCAAAATTCTATATCTCACTGGTTTTTGAACCAAAAATCTTGTGATCTGAACTGGAGCTTACACACACCTTGAACTATCCTTGACTAAGTTCTCAAGCCATAATACATCATAAATTTTCTTCACTGACTAAAATAGGTTTGCAGTAGGGCATTGGTGTAGAGCACTATAAGCTCCTAAGTTCCTGAAGCTCCTGGCATATTTTGAAGAAATGGTTTGAAGCATCAATGAAGGCACATCAAAGATCCAAAAGACATTTATTAATCCTTCAACTGAACTATACTTGTTTCTTCATGTATCTAAGTCTTAGACTTGGCTCATGATAGAGCACCATGCTTTGAAGATGTTTAGAGTAGTTTTCAGTTCATAATAAGTCCATTTGTAAAGGCTCTAGGTTCATTTGGTGATTCTATAAACCTTGAACCTTAGAGACCTATAAGACTAAAATAGGGTGTAGGACATAGAATATGGTCTAAATAAAGTGTAGAGATCTTAGAAAAGGTTTCCATAGATGTCTTTTTAGACTAGGAAGTCTTTAGACTTCATAGGATGCAAAAATGCAAAATGCAACAAAAGTTGTTGTGCAACTTTTTCAAAAGTTGCTAAACAACTTTGCAACTTTCTATCGCAAGTTGCTAGTTAGACAGATCAGTAAGTTATAACTAATCTCAACCGAATCAAAGAGGTTTGATCGATGGAAATGATGTATAAATGTTTTTATAAACCTTCCCAATAGGGGAGGTGGACATATGTATGGATTTTTAAACTATCAATAAAGATTCCCTAGTTTTTTGTGTTACAAACCCTGTTGTTTCAAATCTGTATGATCTGGGAGTGAGAGGCTGATTTTTTGAGAGGCAAGATTGGTGAGTTATCTTTTGAATGCACTTAATCTAAAGTAATTTGGCAATCGCTAGCTCAAGTTGTAGCATTTTCTCTATAAATAACCAGTAAACCCTAGGTAGACAAGGGTTTTTGGGCAAATGGGGGTGTAGATCATGACCGTACCACCCAAATTGCATAAAAACCAATGTAAATGAAAGGTTTAGGAATGCATTTTCATATTCTAGGAGTAGGAGTTGCAGAATTAGAGGGAATGATTTATGCTTGCAAGCCTTAGGCCAAATATGTGAAGGTATTTAGTTTTGAATCGTAGAAATTTTCTTATTCAGTGTTGTAAAAGAACAAAGGAAGTGTCTTGAAGGTGGATTAGGTGTTCTCAAATACCCTCAAAGAGATTTTAAACCTTGTTTTTAGTTTATGTACCCATTTCATTGGTCTGTGTTCTTTGGAAGATTCTTGAAATGCTGGAGTGGAATGGAAGTTGGTTTTATGGGACAGTTTCTAGATAGTTGAACCTATCAAAATTCCATCATAAATTCAAGTGTGTATGTTGGTTAGTGACAGGAACTTCAAACTATTTCCATTTTGGTTCCTGTAGCCCTGTTTTGTGGAACAAGTCAATAGATTGTTGTAGTAAGTTGGAAGGTCAATTTGTGGATTGGATTGATACCCTCAAGATTGTTGAAGGGGTATAGTAGCAAAGTAAAGTGTTTTAACAATTGTTGGAAGTCTTTGTTGAAAGACTTAGCGTTGGGGAAACATCAGAACCCAACAGTCTGAAAAACTAACCTTCCGCTACCACCTCTACATCACATGGTACCAGAGCATTAGGAGGGTCTTGAGAAGGTTTGAAAGTGACAAGATGTCAGAAGGAGAGGAAGGAGAAAGTGTGATCCCTCCGAGGATCACAAATGTTGAGTTGGCCAAGCTTGTGAAGGAGCAAATGGCAGAAAGCAGAGCAGTAAGGGAAGAGAACAGAAGTATGAGAAGAGAGTTAGAAAAACTCAAGTGTAAAATGAAGAATGATGACAATGATGAGTCTGAAGGAGAGGAGATTGAAAGGGATGTCCATGATGAGATGATCCCACCAGACCAAAGACCACTTCTACAAGCATTGGAGAGAGTAGGAGTAAAAGGAGGAGATATACCTGCTTTCCATGGTAAACTGAATCTTGATGAGTGTCTAGACTGGTTGGAGGCACTTGACAACCATTTTGAATGTGACCAAATCCCTACAAGTTAGAGGGTTAAGATTGCAAAGGAAAAACTCAAAGGTCCAACCCTTAGTTGGTGGAACTTTTTGCAAAGTGAAAGACTAGATGAAGGTAAAGACCAAATCAGTACATGGAAAAGGATGAAGGTAGAGATCAGGAAGCAATTCATTCCTGAGGACTATGAGGTCCTAACACATCAGAGGCTACACAATCTCAAACAAAAAGATATGGATGTTAGCACATATACCCAAGAGTTTCATAATTTGACTCTTAAGGCAAAGGTATATGAAACCAACAAACAAAAGTTGGCAAGATATGTAAGTGGTTTGAAGTACAGTATTCAGGATGAGTTGACTCTTATCACTCTTGAATCTGTCCATCAGTGCTTCAATCTAGCCTTGAAGATTGAAGAAAAATAGAAGAGAAGAGGAGAATCCAATTCTAATAGAGGAAGAGGAGGATACAATTTCAGAGGTAGAGGAGGAAGGTTCCAAGGAAGGAGCAACTTCTTCAAGGAGGATACAAAAAGTCAGGGCTCTGAGATAGAGTCTAATACAAGAGGAGCATTCAGAGGTAGAAGATCTAATGGCAATAGAGGAGGAGGAAATGGAAGAGGTAGAGGAGGCACTGTCTTCATAGGCAAGTGCTTTTCCTGCAATCAGATAGGACACCATTCCTTTAGATGCCCTCAAAAGATGGTAGACAATGCTAGACAAGGAGATAGGAGGGTCCAACTGATCCAAGAGGAAGAGGATAGACAAAGCACTTCATCATACCATTCCACTTCATCCAAACCTACTGATGCTGAGCATGGAGAATTTTTGATGATGCAAAGGACATTGTTGAAGGTGCCAAACCCTGTTGAACCCCCATAAAGGAAAACCCTATTCCAGACCAACTGCAAGGTGAAAGGCAAGGTATGTAAATTGATTGTTGATTCTGGTTCAACCGACAACATAGCATCTAGGGAAATGGTAGACAAAATTAAATTGCAAAGAATACCTCATCCCTGTCCTTATAAAGCATCTTGGCTCACAAAGGAGAAGAAAACATTGGTTAATGAACAAGTTTGGGTTGAATTCACCCTAGGAGAGTATGTAGATAGAATTCTTTGTGATATCACTAATATGGATGCTTGCCACCTCCTATTAGGGAGACCATGGTAGTATGATGTAAGATCTAGGCATGATGGGGAGATTAATGTCTACACTATAACCAAAGGAGGCATTAATTACACTATGAACCCCTTACTTGATGATGGGAACCCCTTACTTGATGATGGGAAGGCAGAACATGTAGTGAGTAGTGTTGCAATGGTAGGAGAAAAATAGTTTATGCAGACCTTGAAAGAAAAGGACACCCCATGTTTTTCTATAATAACCAGGCCCAAAAAGGGAGTCTTACTAAAACCTCAGGATAAACCCAAGAATGAAAAATGGTGGGAGGATGTTGGCCCAAAAGAAGTCAAAACTCTTTTAGAAAGGTATCATGGGATAGAGGTAGGAAGTATCCCAACCTCCTTACCACCTAAAAGAGAAATTAGCCACTGTATAGATCTGATCCCTGGTGCCACTTTACCCAATAAAGTAGCATATAAACTGACCCCAGAGCAGAATGCAGAGATTGCCAAACAAATTGAGGATTTTCTATCTAAGGGTTTGATTAGAAAAAGTGTGAGCCCATGTGCAGTTCCTACAGTGTTGGCACCCAAAAAGGAAGGTACTTTGAGACTTTGTACAGATTCTAGGGCCATTAACAAGATAACAATAAGATATATGTTCCCAATGCCAAGAATGGAAGACCTACTTGATTGCTTAGGTGGGGAAAATTTTTATTCCAAGATAGACTTGAAAAGTGGTTACCATCAGATAAGAATAAGAGAGGGAGATGAATGGAAAACTGCATTCAAGACAACAGAAGGACTTTATGAATGGCTTGTCATGCCATTTGGGCTGTCAAATGCCCCTAGTACCTTTATGAGGCTCATGAATGAGGTCCTCAAGCCCTTTTTGAACAAATTTTTAGTTGTTTATCTAGATGACATCCTAATATTTAGTAAGGATGAAGATGAGCACTTGAAACACATAGATCTTGTTTTGAAAAGACTACATGTAGAGGATTTGAAGATCAATTTTGAAAAATGCACCTTTGTCAAGGAAGAGCTTATATTTCTAGGATTTTTTATTTCAAAAGATTGCATTAAGATGGATCCATCCAAAATAGAAGCCATTTTGAATTGGCCACCCCCTAATAATCCAAGTGAAGTTAAAAGTTTTCATGGTCTTTGTAATTTTTATAGAAAATTCATCAAAAATTTTAGTGGTATATCAGCACCTATGATTGATACTATAAAGGGAGGAAGAAAATGTCATTTTGAATGGACTAATGAAGTAGCAGAGGCATTTGAAATTCTGAAATAGAAAATAGCACAAGAACCTATCCTTAAATTCCTTGATTTTAATAAGGTTTTTACAGTTGAATGTGATGCAAGCACCAAAGCCATAGGAGGAGTCTTAAGTCAAGAAGGCAGACCTGTGGCCTTTTTCAATGAAAAACTTAATGATGCAAAGCAGAAATATTTAGTCTATGACCTTGAACTCTATGCAATGGTACAGTCACTTAAAAGGTGGAGACACTATTTGTTACCAAAGGAATTCATTGTATTCATTGACAATCAAGCTTTAAGTTTCTTGAACAGGCAGGATAAGCTCAGTCAAAGACATATAAAGTGGATGGAATTCATGCAGTCATATACATTCTCCATCAAGCATAAAAAAGGTATTGTTAATAAAGTTGCTGACGCTTTAAGTAGAAGGAATCTCATGATCCAAACCATTGAACTTGAAAGTGTTGGAGTTTCTGTTATGAAGGAGATGTATCCAAATGATGAAGATTTTAGAGAAATCTACCAAACATGTCAAGAAATGGGAGACAAATATCACACTAATTTTGTAGAGTACCTTATTCAAGATGGACTACTATTCAAAGGTGGACAATTGTGTGTACCAAGGGGATCTTGTAGAGAAAACATAATCAAGGAGAAGCATTGTGGGAGCATGTCAGGGCACTTTGGCCTAGACAAGACACTTGAACAAGTGAAGAGATTCTACTACTAGCCTAAAATGCAGTCAGAAGTCAAAAAATTTGTTGAGGGTTGCTTGATTTGTCAAAAAGCAAAGGGACACACTTCTAATGCATGATTATACAATCCTTTACCCATACCATGCAAACCTTGGGATTCTATAAGTATGGATTTTGTATTAGGATTACCAAGAACTAAATTAGGTCATGATAGCATCTTTGTAGTTGTTGATAGGTTTTCAAAGATGGTTCACTTTATTACTTGTAGGAAAACACATGATGCATCCCACATAGCAGGGTTATTATTTAAAGAAGTAGTTAGGTTTCATGGCCTACCTATGTCTATTGTTTCTGATAGAGATCCTAAGTTCCTAGGACATTTTTGGAGAACATTGTGGAAGAAACTAGGAACCAATTTGAATTTTTCATCTGCCTATCACCCACAGTTAGATGGGCAAACAGAGGTCATAAATAGGTCTTTAGGAAATCTATTAAGATGTCTAACCCAGCAGCATGGAGGATCATGGGATACAATTCTGTCACAGGCAGAATATTCATATAATGATTCATTGAATAGGAGTACTGGTATGACTCCCTTCCAAATTGTTTATGGAAGCCACCCTAGGGGAGTTTTGGAACTTAGAATCATCAAAGATATGGATAGAAGAAGTGCATAGCCAAAGGACTTTGCACAAGTCATGAAAGAAATATAGGAACAGGTGAAGGACAGACTTCAAGTTAAATTAGAGAAGTATAAAGAATAGGCAGATAGGAAGAGAAGAGACCTTCAGTTCAAAGTTGGTGATTTAGTGATGATACACCTTAAAAAGGAGAGGTTACCAAAAGGACAGTATACAAAGTTAATGATGAAGAAAGCTGGCCCTTTCAAAGTCCTAAAGAAATGTGGAAACAACACATACAAAATTGATCTTCCATCAGACATAGGCCTTTCCCCAATTTTCAATATTTCTAATTTATATGCATACAAACCACCTACTGATGTTTGTGATATAGGAATAGGTCCAAATAATAGTACCAATATATCTCAGCTACCAAAAGTTTAGAAACCTCATATTGACTGTATTTTGGACAGGAAGGTCACTAAGCAAACAAGAAGAGGCACTTACTATTCCTACCTTGTCAAATGGAAAGATACACCAAATGTAGATGCTACTTGGATGACTAAAGCTAAGATTGAAAAGGTAGGATACTAGTTTGACACAATCCCAACTCAAGGGACTTGAGTTCTTTAGAGGAGGGTAGTATGGTGCAGAGCACTATAAGCTCCTGAAGTTCCTGAAGCTCCTGGCATATTTTGAAGAAATGGTTTGAAGCATCAATGAAGGCACATCAAATATCCAAAAGACATTTATTAAGCCTTCAACTGAACTATACTTGTTTCTTCATGTATCTAAGTCTTAGACTTGGCTCATGATAGAGCACCATGCTTTGAATATGTTTAGAGTAGTTTTCAGTTCATAATAAGTCCATTTGTAAAGGCTCTAGGTTCATTTGGTGATTCTATAAACCTTGAACCTTAGAGACCTATACGACTAAAATAGGGTGTAGGACATAGAATATGGTCTAAATAAAGTGCAGAGATCTTAGAAAAGGTTTCCATAGATGTATTTTTAGGCTAGGAAGTCTTTAGACTTCATAGGATGCAAAAATGCAAAATGCAACAAAAGTTGTTGTGCAACTTTTTCAAAAGTTGCTAAACAACTTTGCAACTTTCTGTCGCAAGTTGCCTGTTAGAAGGATCAGTAAGTTATAACTGATCTCAACCAAATAAAAGAGGTTTGATTGATGGAAATGATGTATAAATGTTTCTATCAACCTTCCCAATAGGGGAGGTGGACATATGTATGGATTTTTAAACTATCAATAAAGATTCCCTGGTTTTTTGTGTTACAAAACCCTATTGTTTCAATTCTGTATGATCTGTATGATCTGGAAGTGAGAGGCTGATATTTTGAGAGGCAAGATTGGTGAGTTATCTTTTGAATGCACTTAGTCTAAAGTAATTTGGCAATCACTAGCTCAAGTTGTAGCATTTTCTTTATAAATAACTAGTAAACCCTAGGTAGACAAGGGTTTTGGGCA
This sequence comes from Chamaecyparis obtusa, assembly GCA_027943335.1. NCBI lineage: Eukaryota > Viridiplantae > Streptophyta > Pinopsida > Cupressales > Cupressaceae > Chamaecyparis > Chamaecyparis obtusa. Next base: position 65,525 of record BSBK01013295.1, read on the forward strand.
AATGGGGGTATAAATCACGACTGTACCACCCAAATTGCACAAAACCCAATGTAAATGAAAGGTTTAGGAATGCATTTTCATATTCTAGGAGTAGGAGTTGCAGAATTAGAGGGAATGATTTATGCTTGCAAGCCCTAGGCCAAATATGTGAAGGTATTTAGTTCTGAATCATAGAAATTTGCTTATTTAGTGTTGTAAAAGAACAAAGGAAGTGTCTTGAAGGTGGATTAGGTGTTCTTAGATACCCTCAAAGAGATCTTAAACCCTTTTTTCAGTTTATGCACCCATTTCATTGGTCTTTCTTTGAAAACCAAGCCTATTAGGGCCCTACTAGGTCTGTGTTCTTTGGAAGATTCTTGAAATGATGGAGTGGACTGGAAGTTGGTTTTATGGGACAGTGTCTGGATAGTTGAGCCTATCAAAATTCCATAATTAATTCAAGTGTGTATTTTGGTTAGTGACAGGAACTTCAAACTGTTTCCATTTTGGTTCCTGTAGCCCTGTTTTGTGGAACAAGTCAATAGATTGTTGTAGTAAGGCGGAAGGTGAATTTGTGGATTGGATTGATACCCTAAGGATTTTTGAAGGGGTATAACAGCAAAGTAAAGTGTTGTAACACTTTTTGGAAGTCTTTGTTGAAAGACTTAATGTTGGGGAAACATCAGAACCCAACAGTCTGAAAAACTAACCTTCCGCTGCCACCTCTGCATCAGGTGGTACTAGAGCATTAGGAGGGTCTTGAGAAGGTTTGAAAGTGACAAGATGTTAGAAGGAGAGGAAGGAGAAAGGGAGATCCCTCCGAGGATCACAAATGTTGAGTTGGCCAAGCTTGTGAAGGAGCAAATGGCAGAAAGCAGAGCAGTAAGGGAAGAGAACAGAAGCATGAGAAGAGAGTTAGAAAAACTCAAGGGTCAAATGAAGAATGATGACAATGATGAGTCTGAAGGAGAGGAGATTGAAAGGGATGTCCATGATGAGATGATCCCGCCAGACCAAAGACCACTTTTGCAAGCATTGGAGAGAGTAGGAGTAAAAGGAGGAGATATACCTGCTTTCCATGGTAAACTGAATCCTGATGAGTGTCTAGATTGGTTGGAGGCACTTGACAACCATTTTGAATGTGACCAAATCCCTACAAGTTAGAGGGTTAAGATTGCAAAGGAAAAACTCAAAGGTCCAGCCCTTAGTTGGTGGAACTTTTTGCAAAGTGAAAGACTAGATGAAGGTAAAGACCAGATCAATGCATGGAAAAGGATGAAGGCAGAGATCAGGAAGTAATTCATTCCTGAGGACTATGAGGTCCTAACACATCAGAGGCTACACAATCTCAAACAAAAAGATATGGATGTTAGCACATATACCCAAGAGTTTCATAATTTGACTCTTAGGGAAAAGGTATATGAGACCAAAAAACAAAAGTTGGCAAGATATGTAAGTGGTTTGAAGTACAGTATTCAGGATGAGTTGACTCTTATCACTCTTGAATCTATCCATCAGTGCTTCAATCTAGCCTTGAAGATTGAAGAAAAATAGAAGAGAAGAGGAGAATCCAATTCTAATATAGGAAGAGGAGGATATAATTTTAGAGGTAGAGGAGGAAGGTTCTAAGGAAGGAGCAACTTCTTCAAGGAGGATACAAAAAGTCGGGGCTCTGAGATAGAGTCTAATACAAGAGGAACATTCAGAGGTAGAAGATCTAATGGCAATAGAGGAGGAGGAAATGGAAGAGGCAGAGGAGGCACTGTCTTCATAGGCAAGTGCTTTTCCTGTAATCAGATAGGACACCAGTCCTTTAGATGCCCTCAAAAGATGGTAGACAATGCTAGACAAGGAGACAGGAGGGTCCAACTGATCCAAGAGGAAGAGGATAGACAAAGCACTTCATCAGACCATTCCACTTCATCCAGACCTATTGATGCTGAGCATGGAGAATTTTTTATGATGCAAAGGACATTGTTGAAGGTGCCAAACCCTGTTCAACCCCCATAAAGGAAAACCCTGTTCCAGACCAACTGCAAGGTGAAAGGCAAGGTATGTAAATTGATTGTTGATTCTGGTTCAACTGACAACATAACATCTAGGGAAATGGTAGACAAACTTAAATTACAAATAATACCTCATCCCTATCCTTATAAAGCATCTTTGCTCACAAAGCAGAAGCAAACATTGGTTAATGAACAAGTTTGGGTTGAATTCACCCTAGAAGAGTATGTAGATAGAATTCTTTATGATATCATTGATATGGATGCTTGCCACCTCCTATTAGGGAGACCATGGTAGTATGATGTAAGATCTAGGCATGATGGGGAGACTAATGTCTACACTATCACCAAAGGAGGCATTAATTACACTATGAACCCCTTACCTGATGATGGGAAGGCAGAACATGTAGTGAGTAGTGTTGCATTGGTAGGAGAAAAAGAGTTTATGTAGACCTTGAAAGAAAAGGACACCCCATGTTTTGCTATAATAACCAGGCCCAAAAAGGAAGTCTTACTGAAACCTCAGGACAAACCCAAGAATGAACAATGGTGGGAGGATGTTGGCCCAAAAGAAGTCAAAACTCTTTTAGAAAGGTATCATGGGATAGTGGTAGGAAGTATCCCAACCTCCTTACCACCTAAAAGAGAAATCAGCCACTGCATAGATCTGATCCCTGGTGCCACTTTACCCAATAAAGCAGCATATAAACTAACCCCAGAGTAGAATGCAGAGATTGTCAAACAAATTGAGGATTTTCTATCTAAGGGTTTGATTAGAAAAAGTGTGAGCCCATGTGCAGTTCCTGTAGTGTTGGCACCCAAAAAGGAAGGTACTTTGAGACTTTGTACAGATTCTAGGGCCATTAACAAGATAACAATAAGATATATGTTCCCAATGCCAAGAATGGAAGACCTACTTGATTGCTTAGGTGGGGCAAATTTTTATTCCAAGACAGACTTGAAAAGTGGTTACCATCAGATAAGAATAAGAGAGGGAGATGAATCGAAAACCACATTCAAGACAATAGAAGGACTTTATGAATGGCTTGTCATGCCATTTGGGCTGTCAAATGCCCCTAGTACCTTTATGAGGCTCATGAATGAGGTCCTCAAGCCCTTTTTGAACAAATTTTTAGTTGTTTTTGATTCTGATTCTGTGTTTGCATAATATGACTTTCCTCTTCTTTATATGATTAATAACTACATGATCTAGCATATTTGTGAATGTATTTACCTTGTTTGTGGGTGTATATCCAACTTTTGCTAAGCTTTTTTTTTTTTGCATGTTTTGTTGGTGAAAAATAGTCATTGTGACTTCTTTATAGCATTCCTAAAAAGGCTCCCTATTTGTTCATCATTGCAATAATGGTGACTTCTTTCAAATTTCTAAGCTCACTTCCACTTTCTAAGCTTCTCAAGAAGCTCTCTACACCTTTGGTTGCTTTGATAAATCCATCAAAGATATTATATTTCTTTTAAGAAAAGGAATGTTTACAAACTAGCATTGTTTGCATGTCTAGAGGACTTGAGTGGGTGGAGACTTGGTGACACATCACTTGCATTCAAATCCTTGCTTGCCTACCATTCCAATACTAGCTATAGATCCATTTATGGTATATGCATGGTTCTCATGTTTTGTTGTGGAAATTATTGGTTTCTTCTGTTATCTCTATTTGTGCATTAAAGGTTGTCATTAGTATGAAAGACATCAGTCGGTTACCTATGCTACTCTATTTAGTAACTGCAAGCACTATAAGCCAGTCAGTTAATTCTTCACATTGAGCACTAGGGAAATTCTACCAAGCATCAGTGTACACTGATACCGAGCACAGTAAACACCGAGCACCAGTATATTTACCGATCAGCATATACAATGTTTACTGAGGATCATAGGAAATGACATAGGAATCAGAAATGGCACATTTGTCTATGCAAATGGTTACAATAGAATCACAAAACATTTTACCAAGATCGAGGATAATTTATTATTGAGATATTCATTAATTGTGATGAAGATCTTATGTTATTGTTTTGATCTAGGTTATTTTTGTATACCGTAGATCTTAGGTTTTTCTCTAAGACATTGTAACCTAATTTTGTTAAAGCACCATAAAGTAGTATGCTATATAATTGTATTTTTCCATCATTTTGTTGTAACTAATGTATGAATTAAGAAGTTCTTGAAGCATTAGCCAACTTCAAGATTATTAGTTGATAGACAGAGCAAAATAGTATTCAGAGGTAATCAAGATAAAAGTAGAATCAGAATCAAAATCAGGCTAACCGAGTAGTTCAGAGAAGAGATCTTCACAAAAAAGATGATATCTAATTAGTATTTTATAGATCTGTATCAGACAATTTGAGTTGTCATTAGCAGATATTTACCTGTTATTTTCTAATCATTGTAACAAAGTTTTGGTAAAATCTCTTAACAGAGTAGACCTAACAGTCTTTTTGTAAATCTCTTAACTGAGTGCACACTCAAGTAGTGTTGCTAAAATCCTATCACTAGGTAGATCTAATTGATCTAAGGTGTTACTCCTAATAGGGAAATATCATCAAAAGTGATCACCACTTGTAGCCCTAATAGGCAAACCTTTTCTATCTGCAGTAGCAAAGAATTAGTGGGTGTCATCCCCACCATAGTTTTTACCTTCTAACAAGGGTTTTTGCGTTACCAAAATACTTGTGTTATGTGACTATTATCTTGTTGATTTCATGTTATTTACTTTGATAGTTAAATGAATGAATGATTCATGCAATGGATACAAGTTACTACTGAAGGTTACTAGTGTTTATTATTTAAGGTTAGAAAAGTTTATGATAGAAAGTTTTTGTGGGCACTGATTCACCCCTCCCCTCTCAGTACCCTATCTCTCCAATCCCAACATCTTCACCATGTGGTTTACACAAACATTTTTTTTTTCTTCTTACTTACATGGATGTCATTAGTGGGCACATGTCATATCCTGGTTAGTTTGTGGGTTTAATCCAAGCTTTGTGGCGGCAAGTGCATTTGTCCCTTCTTCTATGCTATCACCTACAAGAAAACTTGCACATGTAAAATTGTGTTAGTTGGCCCTGTGAATGTTGGAAGGAATTAATTTTTCCCTTCCACATCTATTCCATGTGCTATTTCTACACATTTCCTAATGAAATGGATGACTATCTCCTAATTTGTTCTCCACGTTTGAGTCTATTAATTTTATTGTTTGATTGAAGTTGGTCTCTAAAGTTTGTTTCAACATTTGTCAATGTTTATAGGTATTGCTCCTACATATATGGAGAAGTCTCTAACTAGTCCTACATATATGTACAAGTCTTTTAGTTAGAGAGTGAAATCTATAATAAGAAATCCTCTTTAAATAAGAGGCTAATGTATTCAAATTAATATATAATAAAATTTGTCATTCTATCTAGAGTAGCAACTATATATATTTATATTTTATATTGTTTGTTTCTACATTTCGTATCAGAGTTAGATCTGAGGGAATGTTCTATTTTAAAGATAGATACAGTGTAACATAAAAGGAAAACAAAATCTCAGTCCTACAAGGAGCATTTGAAATTACTTAGTTTGATGATGAAAAGAGTCTAGAACATTTTTATAGAAAGGAGATTTTTAGTTTGAGTGTGTCATAGTATGTTGTATCTATTATCCATTTTGAAGTTAATTTTGTAGGAATTTTTATGAGTAAGTGTCTAAGTTAAGAGGTGAGGAAATGATATGGTTAAATGATGAAGCATTATCTTTAAATTTTTGTAACAATAGGGAAGGAGAGTCTAGTAAAGTTAGGATCCTTGAGAACCCATAGTGTGGTTCAATGGGAGATGGTGAGAAAATACAAGGGTTTCACACTAGAACCTACTATGGAATAGAGATCAAGTGTGCTAAAGCTCGTGGCTAGAGAATTCCAAGAGAATAATTGGAATTCCTAGGTTCAATCTTCATTTAAATATTTTAAGATATTTTATGAAGTTTAAAAGTATTTATTTGTTAAACAGAAATCTATATATGACATAAGCAGAAACAAAGAACCAGTAATAAATAGAACTATTGCTACATCATATTGAAGGAGAATGAATATTTTATTGATGATACATGTTGATTAGATTGTCACTATTTATAGAGAATCTAATCGAGCTATCATTAAGAAAGGACAAATTTAAATAAAAATAACTATATAATAGAATTATGCATAGAGGAAAAATGATTGATTCTTCACACACATGGCTATGATCCTCAAACAATACAAACTATTGTAATAAAACTATCTGTATTATCTGGGAATGTGGATAACAACTACAACTACTTCAATAATTATTTGATGTTCAATGTTGTTGTCTGTTCATTGAGAAATTAATTTCCTCTAACATTCATCCTTAATTTCTTCTACTAACTTAGATTCAACATCAATGATTCCCATATTTTCTCTTAGATACATAAAATTCATAATTCTTACCATTGAAGATGGAATTTGGGGCTAAGAAATATTGTTACATGTTTCCATATTAATAAGGTAGTTTGCAAAACCAAGCTTCTTATTTTCTCAAATTCAAAATGATGGAAACATCTCCTACAAAAAAACTTCCCTTTAGCTACCAATACATTTAGATCTCCCCAATCTCTTACTCCAATTGTGAAAAGATTTTTTGGGCTAGAGGGACTTTTAGTTTATCGGACTTTGTACATTCATGATGTATTGGTGGATATGAGTAAACCATTTTAGAAGAAATTTAAATAATTATGATAGCCAACATATTCAGCTGGTCAGTCATGGCACACTCCATTGTGATTAGCTTTGTATGTGCATTAGCGAGGTTCTTATTGGAGATTGATAATTTTGTACTTATTAGAGAACACTTGTTTTATGTTGTGGATTGCAGTCTACATGCATGGGAGGTTTTTTTCAATGGTTCATGTTTGTTAGAAATAAGGTAGCATACATAAATGAGAGGGACTGAAGGGGTTTACTCAGTTGTCTCAATTAATTCCAAAAGTTCACCCAACTCTTAACCATAACACTTAGATAAGAAAGATAATCATTAAACCATTGCACCACAAATCATAAGAACACATAGCTCTAATTTTTTTGTGTGGAAACCTAATTAAGGGAAAAACCGCAGTGAGGATCAAACTCATAAGATAATTTACTGCCAAAAAAACCTTGTTAAAATTACAAAGGGGAATGCACATACATTTAGTATCACTTCCTAGAGATCACTTCTCAAATATAAAAAAGGGAAACAACCCTAATATTAAAATAAAGGCTACATTGTCAAAATAGACTACAATCCACTATGGACAACAATCCACTGATTTATGAACTGAGTAATAGCATTTATGATATGCCAATATAGCTTTGATGAAGTGCAATGAACCTCTTGTTATATTCCACTCATACCTCTTTAAATACACACACTTTAGAAACATGAACAAGTTCAACATCAATCTTAACTCCTCAACTACAAATATTTAATCAATTATAATACAAATAATTATAGGATCTACAAAATGTCATAAATTGCATAAATAGTACCCAAATGTCCATCCAATAAAATGATATGATTTATAAATCATGTCACAAATCTTGACAACATGTTATCTCACCAAGTTGACCAAGAACACAAAATATCAACATGCCATAGGAAAATTATTGAATCCAATCACATAACCCAATGTGATCCACCAACACGAATAGGAAAAAATCCAAAAACATTAGGAAAAAACATTAAATACCACATTAGAAACATAAACATGTCTTTGTCTTAGAATTCACAACTATCTCCACACTACACATTAAGAACATCAATCTGCAACCTCTATCATTAAAGAAAAATATCTTTCTATCATCTAAATCATGAACCATTCAAGATGAGGACACATATGTCCTATCCTAAACTAAACACCAAGTTAGCAACCAAAAAAATGTATAACCAATCCATACCTTGGACTCTTCAAATTTTATTTTGCAGAAAACTCTTGAGGTTCTACTTCTTCCTCATTTTCAAATTCCTCATCTCTTTCTACCAATCCACTCTGATTCTAATTTCATGTTTGCATAATCTGACATTCCTCTTCTTCATCTGATTCATAACTGGATGATCTAGCATACTTTTGATAACTTTCATCAACTTTCACATTAGAAATTTCAACTATCTTTCTCAACTGATTATTAAAACACTCATACACTTTATTCTATGTAGAATAATCAAGAAAGATACCATCATCACCTCTAGGATCCAATTTACCTAAGGCATCATTTATCTTGATATAACATTTACTTCAAAATATTTTAAAGTACTTCATAGCAAGAACATGACAATGTCAAATTTCATAGAGTGTCTTACCAGTTCCTTTATTTATTTGAACTCAGTTCAATGTATATATTACAATACTCATCACTTCTCTCTAGTAGGTATATGGTACATTTCCTTCTACCATCATCCTCTATCCAATGTCAAGAATAGATCTATTCATTTACTCTATAATTCCATTCTTCTATGGGGTCTATGGAGCTAACATATGTCTCTTTATTCCATTCTCCTCACTATATGAATTAAACTCTCCTAAATTAAATTCTCTGAGTCTATCTAATCTAAGACATTTCATCTTCAAACTAGTCTCAGGCTCAACCATAGCTCTAAATATCTAGAATTTATCAAAAGATTCATATTTTTTCTTCATAAATGTAACATGTGTCATTATTCAATAATATTCAATGAACAATATGAAATATTTGTCTCCATAATAGCTCCTAGTCCTAGTAGGACCACATAAATCTGTATGTGCCTATACTATCCTAAAATGTTAGCACCAATTTATTTGGAATCTCAAGGACCTATTAGTCTCCATTTTAGTAATTTTCCTATATTTGGATACATTTATGCTTGATTTCCCTCTTATCTTCTCTTTTCTTCTCACAATCTCCATAGAGGTGCCTTATCCTAAGGCTATTTTAAACAATTTCCACCCACGGAATATGTCAAATTTGACCAATTCTTGGAATAGGTCGACCCAACTTGACCTATTCCTCAGGGGTTAATTTTTAGTGAGCTCCAAGCCCAATGAATTGAATTCTTTAAAGACATATCCACACCTCTACAAGGTTAGAGAAAGAAAATTAGATATTGGAAGCCTTTAAGGATTGTTTAAGGGCTTAGACTAGAATGGAAAGAAAGCTTCTAGGATGAGTTTGACAAAGTTAACTTTGATGGTAGTTGGGTTGGCAAGAGAGACCTAGGGATCCTAATCAAGAAAAGATCCTATAGGTCTTTAGAGGTGTAGGAAGGCACCTTAGAAGTCTTGTGAGAATAATAGAGTGTGAATCTATTAGGGATTCAACCAAGCTCCCTATCAAAGTGGTATTAGAGCCCGAAAAGATTTGGGATATCTTGGTGGATGTCAAAGTCAGAATCTAGTGGATCAACCAGCATGGTGACCAATGTGGAATTGGCCAAGAAGGTCAAAGACAAGGAGGAATACAATAGGTTGTTGAGGGATAAAATTTCCCAACTAGAGAAAGCATTGGGTGAAGTAAAAATGAAGACTAAAGAAGCAAGTGATAAGATAGATGAGAAAGAAGCCAAAGGGAAAGAGTTGGCTGAGGAGGATAAGACCTTAGAACTTGACCCTATTTTGGAGCAGGAGCCTTTCTTAAAGGAATTAAAATCTATGAGTGGGAAAGAACTTGAAGGCATACCCCTATTTAGTTGGAAGATGGAAGCAGATCTGGTCATGGAATCGATAGGGGGAATGGAGAACCATTTTGAGTGTGATTGAGTCACTGAAGCACATAAGGTAAAGGTGGAAAAATATAGATTGGGAGGGTCTACATTGACATTGTGGAAGTTTGTCCAGTAAGAAAGGGAAAAGGAAGGTAAGAAACCCATTTCCACTTGGAAGGGAATGGTTGCCAAAGTCAAAGAGGCATACATGTCAAATGACTATGAGATATAATTACACAAAAAAATGAAATTCTTAAGGTAGAAGGAACTCGATGTGAATACCTACACTGAGGAATTTCACAAGCTATGCATGAGGTCAAATGTCATTGAGGATAAGAGCCTCAAGGTAGCTAGATAACTTAATGGTTTGAAGTGGAGAATACAAGAAGAAATGTCCCTTCTTAGGCCTAATTTCATCAATGTTATCAAGTGGCTATCAAAATTGAAGACAAGTACAAGAGGAAGCAAGATCAAACTTCAAAGAGCAGTGGTAGAGGAAGATACCAAAGAGGTCATAGAGGAAGTTATCAAGGTAGGGGAACTAAATCAAGAAGCTAGGGGGAGTCCAAAATCACTGAGCATGGAAGTGAGACAACTCCTAGAGGAGGATAAGGAAGAGGTAGAGGGACTCAAGGATGTGCTAACAAAGGAAGAAGTACTGGCAAAAGAAATTCCCACTTTTCTAGCATGAAATGCTATAGTTGTGGACAAGTGGGACACTTGTCTTATAGGTGCCCTAAGAAATACTCTTCTTCAAGCCATGAGAAGAGAGTTTCATATACCCAAGAAGACACACAAAGTGTCAAATCTCCAGAGAATAGTAACATTGAATCAGAGATGGGGAAGAACTTGATGTTTAGAAGAGTTCTGATCAGGAAGCTAATCAAGGAGGATCCAAAATAGAGGAGAGCTTTGTTTCTTATCAGATGTAAGATACCTGGTAAGGTATGAAAATTCATTGTGGATTAAGTCTCCATTAACAATATCATCTCAAAGGAAGCAGTCAAAAAGATCAACTTGAAGAAGATACCTCACACAAACCCATACAAGGTGACATGGCTGAATAAGGGACAAAGTGTCCTTGTGAATGAGTAGAAATGGGTGGAGTTCTCTATTTGGGACTATAAAGATAATTTTATTTGTGATGTACAATCCATGGATGCATTCTATCTCCTAGTAGGTAGGCCATGGCAATTTGATAGAGGGGTCATTTATGATGGGAAAGAAAATGCCATCTCATTTAAGAAGAATGTCAGGACGTTCAAAATATAGTCACTGCTAGAGGAAGACGAGCCACAATCAAAGACCCCTAGTGTATTTTTAAGTTGTGGAAAGGAGTTCCTAAATGAAATTTAAAAAGAGGGAAGTGAAGGGTACGCTATCATGATGTAACCATAGGAGGAACCAAAGTCAGTCCAACCACCTATGCTAGAGGAAGTAAAGAGTTTACTTGGGAAGTTCAAAGAAATAATTAGTGATGGGACACTAGCCACACTCAACCCTAAAAGGACCATTAGTCATCAAATTGATTTTATTCTAGGGGCTTCACTACCAAACAAGGAAGCCTATAAGCTTACTCTAGAAAAAAACCAAGAAGTTGTTAGACAAGTGCAAGAATAGTTGGATCAAGGACTCATCAAGAAAAGAATTAGTCCTTGTGTAGTGCCAATGGTATTGGCATCTAAAAAAGGGGGTAAGTGGAGACTTTTCACTGATTCTAGGGCTATCAATAGGATTACAATCATATATAGGTTTCCTATCCCTAGGATTGAAGATTTAATGGATTGCCTAGGTGGATCTAAGTGTTTTACTAAGTTGGACCTCAAGAGTGGGTACCATAAAATCTGAATAAAGGATGGGGATGAATGGAAGACAACCTTCAAGACTATTGGAGGGCTATATGAATGGACAGTTATGCCATTTGGGCTTACAAATTCCCCTAGCACATTCATGAGGTTAATTAATGAAGTGCTTAAGGATTATATTGGAAGGTTTGTTGTAGTATATCTAGATGATATACTCATTTTTAGAAAAATAAGAGAAGACCACATGCAACACCTTGAAATTGTACTCAAAAGGTTACAAGAGGAGAATTTATCCATCAGCCTAGAGAAGTGTGAGTTCCTCAAACTTGAACTTATGTAATTGGGCTTTGTAGTATCCCAATGTACTTTGAAGATGGATCCAAGTAAGGTGGAGGTTATCTTGAATTGGCCAACACCAAAAAAAGAAACTGAGGTAAGGAGCTTTCATGGATTACCTCAATTCTATAGGAAGTTTATAAGAAACTTTAGTGGTATTTTTGCACCAGTGCTAGAATGCTTTTGAAAAGCTCAAACAACAAGTGGCTACCCAACCTATATTATTGTTACCTAGATTTGACAAACTATTCACACTGGAGTGTGATGCAAGTGGAGTGGTAGTAGGAGTGTTAAGCCAAGAAGATAGGCCTATAGCTTTCTTTAGTGAAAATCTCAATGAATCCAAGAAGAAGTACTATGCTTATGATTTGGAGTTGAATGCTCTAGTTTAGTCCCTTAGGAAGTGGAAACATTATCTCTTATCTAAGGATTTTGTAGTGTTCATAGATAATCAAGAACTTAGCTATATTAACACTCAAGAGAAGCTGAGTAATAGACACTTGAAGTGGATGAAGTACCTACAAGCCTTCACATTCACTATCAAACATAAGAAAGGATAGTTTAACAAGGTAACAGATGCACTAAGTAGAAGGATGTTGACAGTTCAAGAGGTTCAACTACAAAGTTCTGGTATAGAGAGTTTCAAGGATCTCTATAAGGATGATGAAGATTTTGTTGAATCTTATAAGGTATGTGCTGACTTGAAAAATCATTTTCATAGTTAGTTTTCATATTATACTTTACAAAGTGGGCTATTGTTTAAGGGAAACTAGTTATGTGTTCCCAAGGGTTCAATGAGAGAGAATCTCATCCAAGAGAAATACAATGGTAGTCTTAGTGGCAATTTTGGCATCAACATGACTATGGAGCTAGTACAAATATTTTATCATTGGCCCAAGTTGCCAAGAGATGTAAGGAAATATGTGGATCAATGTGTAGTGTGTATGAAAGCCAAGGGTGGAGCTAGTAATGCAAGTTTGTACCAACCTTTTCCCATTCCCAATAGGCCATGGGAATGTATTAGCATGGATTTTGTGGTAGGCCTCTCTAAAACCAAAACAAGGCTAGATATTGTTTATGTGGTGGTGGATAGATTAAGTAAGATGAGTCATTTCATTCCTTGTAAGACCACTCATGATGCAAGTTACATAGCTCAACTCTTCTTTAAGGAAATTGTAAGGATACATGGGTTACCCCTAAGTATTGTATCTGACAGGGATGTTAAGTTTATGAGTCATTTTTGGAAGACTCTATGGAGGAGACTAGGCTCAAGCTTATCTTTTGGATCAACTTACAATCCCCAAATAGATGGTCAAACTAAAGTGATAAATAGGGTGTTAGGAAACCTGCTTAGGTGCCTCACCAAGGAATATGGACAAACATGGGATATGGCCCTTCCCCAAGCTGAATATGCCTACAATGAAAGTATGAATAGAACCATGGGAAGGAGCCCATTTGAGATAGTGTATGGGATGCATCCTAGAGGAGTGTGTGAGCTCAGGGATCTAGGAGCTATGGAGAATAGGAGTGGCCAAGCAGAGGATTTCTCTTAGACTATGAAGGAGGTGTAGGAGCAAGTGAAGAAGACTATTACAGAGGCCACTCACAAACTAAAAGCTAAGGTGCACATGTCAAGAAAAGATGTACAATTCATAGTAGGAGATTATGTTATGGTACATCTCAATAAGTCAAGATTGAAGAAGGGAATGCCAACTAAATTACAGATGAAAGAGTGGGACCTTGTAAGGTATTAGAAAAATATGGTCAAAATGCATACAAGATGGAGCTACCTAAAGACTTAAGCATTTCACCATTCTTTAATGTCTCATATTTGATAAATTTTAAGGGAAAATTCTCAGAGATCAACCAAAATAGTAAGGAAATACTGAATGATATCAGTACTACAACTTTACCTCCCACAGTCAAGCCACAAGTCAAAAGGATCTTGGAATCTAGGGTAAAGAAGTCCACTAGACACCATGTCTATATGGAACATTTGATCTAGTGGAAGAACCAACCAAAATCAGAGTCTACATGGGTAGAGGAAAGCAATTACAAGAAGCTAGGCATTGACATGTCTCTGATTTCTCCTCATGTTCCATGATAGTCATGGAGAGGGGAAGAATGGTGCAGGAGCACCCATGGATTGCTTAGGTAAGTCCATTTTTTTTTTTTTAGGTGTGTGACTTAGGTTAGTTTTTGGTGTTTTTAGTTGAAGGTCATGTTGACCATGGTTTGAGTATAATAAGATCTTTTGAGTCCAAGTCTTAGGACCTATTGGAAGATACAATCAAGGGCTAAAAGGTTGTAAAGCCTCATGATAGGTACATAAGAGATAGTAATGTCAGCATGATGTCAGAAGGGTCTAGGTTAGGTTAGAATCATGTTTTGACCTTAGTTAAGGTCTTACGTAAGGTTGGATAGAAGAGAGAAAGTCATTTTCTCAAAAATGTAAAAGTTATAAAAAAAATATGTAAAAGTTGCATTTACAACTTTGATAACTTTCAAAAGTTGCTCGGCCTAGTCATAAGGTCTATAACCGGTTTTAGTGCGATCCAAGGAAACCCTAAGGACTGAAAAACCTATTTAAGACCAATGTTGACCTAATTGAGAGGTTAGACTCCCATTGTACGGATAGGGATTTCTTGAAGTAAGAACCATCATTATTTTCTATGTATTTGTAGAGAGTTCTTGTATCAGTGAAGATAAAATGTATTGAAATTTTCACTATAACTCATGCATGATGTAATGTGACTTATTTCCTAATTCCTTGTGGCATTAGTTAGGTGTTTCGTTAGTTTTTTTTTCTTCTTGTAAATATTTTCTTTTCTTCATTGTCACTAGTCTTAACCAGGCAGTTTGTAAAGATGAGGTTCTAGCTCATTCTCCCACTGTGCATTCAGTATGGCCTTTTGTTATTTGTGACTAGACTCCATGTGTGTACATATGGAAGGAGGAGGGGCCCTTAAATTTAGAGGATCTATTAATAAGTTCTTTCCCTAGGCGAGTCGGCTAGGGAAGACCACAGATAAAAGAAGATAACTTGCAGAGGAGGATAGGAAATGACAAAACTCCTTTTGGAATAGTAAGATAGGAGACTTTTAGTGTTATGATGAAGAGGTTGAAGTCTCAAAAGCCAATGTTTATGGGGAAACTTACCAAGTTGCAAAAGAACCAGTGAAAGCCTTAAAAGGCCCTAAAAACACTCATTTTGAACTAGGGCATTGTACAACCTGTAGTGCACCCAAGACCCCAAAAATTCTTAAGGGGTAGGCATATGAAACAAGAATCCAAAGAAAATATTAAGGGTTTCTTTGGAAGGAAGGTAGGTAATTCCCTGATTTCTCAAAGTAGGAGACCTAATTGGGCTAGTAGCCTTTTAGGCCTAATTTGTGAAGTTTGAAGAGATTGAGTTGGTGGGGAAGATAGGTGGGACTTATAACACCCCTAGTTGGTTGGATTGAAGTCTTTAAAGACATCTCCACACCTCTACAAGGTTAGAGAAATAAAAATGGAGATTAGAATCCTTTAAGGAGAGTTTAAGGGCTTAGGCTAGAATAGAAAGAAAGCTTGTAGGATAAGTTTAACAAAGTTAAATTTGATTGTAATGCCCCTCCAACCCTACCAAGTCTTGGTTATGTTCACTTGAAATTAGGAAGGACTATATGTGAGAATGATCCTTCTTGAGATGGTTTCTTAAACTGAACCTTTTCCAACTCACCCTAACTTCATATTTTAAGTTGAGGAATAATAATATTGCATAGGTATGTTACTATACATCTTCTTGTGTGTCAATGATAGTTTAGGACCATAATGATAAAAGGATCACCTGATAGACTTATAGGCTTCTTTGTGAAATGCTCATGTTTACCTTAGGTTAATTGATTTTAATCAATTAAGGGTTAGATCTGTTATCTTCTCTAATAGTGTTACTTGGGATTAGACATGATCGATGCATTTATGGTTATATGATTTGTTTATCTTGATTTGATAATGGGAAACTTTTAGTATATGTCTAATGGTTAAATGGGTTTGTGAAAGATAATAAATGATTTATATTTACATGATTATGTTATGACTCATTATTGTCATACAATATAGAAAAGAGATCATTTTGATACTAACCACACTAATCCAATTATGCTTTGTTGATGTGACTATCTGATGTGACTATCAAAAGAGCAGAGGCAGTCATAGTTACTCCTCCAAGAGGTCCACACAATGTTTCACTCTCCCTCCTTGTTTTCAATTGCTTGTACATATGTATATATATATATATTGGTGTGCTTGGTTGGTGTTGCAGGATGCAAGTACCATGCATCAACTCCACTTGGCTACATAGGTCTGAGCGTGCCTTAAAAATCCTTGAACTGTTGTTGTGTGGAGGTATTACCAAGATTACTCTCAAGGTTACCATGGACTTAGGTTTCTCTTTAGGAGGTTACCCTAGTTGGGGGGATCTGAATGCACTACGTGATGTGGTCTTGTGATTTGATGTGGTTATGAGATTAATGATATGGTTAGAATTATCCCTGTTAGTACATGTATATATGTTTATTTTATGAGTTATATTGATTGTATGTTATATAGGTATGTGTATATGTGGGTGCATATGCATATACCCATGCTTATATAAATAATAATATTTTTATGGATTTATCGATTGATTTAGTGGTATGTTATTTAAAGTGAATTCAATGAAGTGTATTAAATAAATGTATTAAAAAGTGAAAATAATAGTAATAATAGTAATAATAAAAATAAATGCTCTTTGTAGTAAAACTAGCTATTAAGGAGGGAGTTGAACTCGAGACCTCCTAGAAGTTAGGCTAGTTGGTTTCCATGTGTGCTAATTGGTTTTCTTGAAAGTTACTTGTTTGATGTTCTTGTTATGTTTTCCTTCGTGGTTATTTTTAATTAAATTCATTAAAACTTTGTTAAGTGCTTACCGCAATAATTGGTTTAATTTTTCAACCAACTATGGAAGTTGGAGAAGTTGCTTCCCGTAAAGCAACTCCTTCAACCACATAGTTGGAGGATAAATGTTTGAAGATTTTGTCTGCAAAGGAGGATAATAATTTTTGGAAGATTAGTTTTTCTTTTGAGTGGTCTATAAATGCTTTTTCTAGAAATTTTTCATGAAAGTTATGTGAGTTTGAGAGTCTTTGGTTGGTGAAGTCTTATGTGTGAGGATTGCTTGGAATTGATTGCCAGAGGAAGATTTTTAGAAGGACATCTACTCAAGGCTGGAAAGTTTGCAGAGAGTCTCCAACCAAGGGAGGATGATTCTCCGCAGGATCCCAGGTAGGGTCTAAACTGGGATGTACCTCCATTCTTCCCATGTGCATGATTATGTATATGAGTGATATGTTACTTGATGAGAATGTGATGGTTTATTTCTATTTGAAAATGAGAACTATATATATGTTTTGTTTTTCTGTGTATTTGAAATATGTTTCCAGGAAGTGATTTTTATGAATGTTTGTATATTCTCTGTGGTGAAATCTTCCTGGGAAGGTAGAAGTGGTTTCGATCATGTAGGATAGTGTATTATATTGTTATTGAACGTATTATGAATGCTTCCAGAATTTAGAACTGTTGTTTCAACCTTACTGGTCCACATCAGTTTATGCACCACCTTTTCTTGTCCAGATCTAGAATAGTTTTGTTAGATAGATAAGATGGATTGATGAGCCATTTCTAAATGGAAATTGGGAGATCTCAAATGGGTCATGCTCAGATTAGGCAACCACAGTCCCCATAATGCCCAGTTTTACCCATAAGACATAGTTGACTATCATGTTTTGGAGTTTCTATCAGTTTAGTATTGATCGAGTAGGTCAGTCTAGTATTGACCGAGCCAGGTTAGTTCAGTGTTGACCGAGCTAGGTTGGTTTAGTGTTAACCAAGGAAGGTCAGTGTAGTATTAACTGAGGGTGGTCAATGTAGTGTTAACCGAGGGTGGTCAGTGTAGTAGTAATTGAGGGAGGTTAGTGTAGTGTTAACCGAGGAAGACAGGAGTGAAAGTGTTAATTGAGCAAGACAAGAATGCTAGTGTGAATCGAGCTAGATAGGGAAAAATAGGCTTTATACAATTATAACATTTACATACTTTAATTTCTTATACTTTAAGTTATACTTGTATAAAGGGTTTAGGTGCCTTCTGAGATGATTGAGATAGGTTCCAGATTCATAGGAGTTAAGATGCAATTTCTAATTTTGAGTTTTCTTAAAAATCAGACTTAGCCGAATTTCAGGCACGTGATATTTTGCAAAGCATGGTGTTTTGGCATATGAAATTTTGTGTAAACTTTAAATATGTTCATTGCTTGTTTTGTTGGGATTATATGGTGCATTTAGATGCTTGAATAAGGTTTAGGATGTGTTTTAGGGATCAAAATTAGAGTTAGGATTGTCCAATGGACTAGGACTGTTCTAGGGCCTCCTAAATGTTTCCCAAGCATTCCTAAACTTTCCTATTCTTTTCTTTTTCTACACTTTGATTCTAGTTCTTGAAAGTATTTAGATGTATTTTATTTCAAGTATGATGTATTTGTGATGTGTGAAGTTTGTATCACCTATGTACATTCATTACTTGTTTTGTTGAGGTTACATGGATTACTTATGATGAGTTTTCACTTGTCATATACTTGAGTTTGGTTTATGAGGCTTGGACTTGTCTCGGTGGCCTGTGTGCACAAGAGGATTCTTTAGACCTATAAATGAGCCTTGGAAAGTTTTGCTTGTGCATGGGAAAGGTTTTATGTTTCTCTTTGAGATGTCTTGTGATAGACATTCTTCCAGTGGTTCTTGTGATGTATATGGCTAAGGTTAGGACTCGCTCTGAGGGCCTGAGTGCACAAGGGAGTTTCAAAAGATAATGAAAGAAAACATTAATGGCCACACATATCTGATTGGAGTACCAGGAATAGGGATAACTGGCAAGGTGGATCCCTATTCATAAAGGGGGGACCGGGGTTACATGGTTGCCAGGAAGGATCCCAATATATAGGTTGTGTGATGACACTCACTTAGGTGGTCTCCTATAACCTTAACCTCGGTGTTATATTATGATGATATTTTATGTGATTTATTCTTGTTCTTTTCAGTCTTGGATTTATTGGTTTTTGAGACTTAGATTGCCTTAAGGTCTTGAGAGTACCTTGGTTCTATCTCCTAGCACGGGGGATGGAACTTTACCAGTTTCACATGGTTGGGTGGAAAATCTCTTTCGAGGTATTGTTCATGGTTTGTGTCATGGCTGAGATTCTGAGTTGTTCAATGGTGAAGATTCTATTCTCGTATCATGTATCTCTATCTTTTTTTATCAAGATGTAAAGATGTATTATAAGCCCTTGGGCAACTTGATGTAATTATCTTTCTATATGCCTTCAAGCAATGTGCAATAACTGTAATTATGTTTGTAAAATTGTAAGGAATAAGTTATGTATATGTGAAGGGTAGAATCATGAATCTAAAGAAGGGATTGAATATGGTTAAATCAATGAGTAATTTCTTACCTTATATCTCTTGTGAATTTTAAATGAAATTGAAAGTAATGGTTCTATGCAAACCTTTGTAATGAAAGTACTTATGGATGTAAACTTCTTTAGAAGGAAACTTGTTTTGATATTTGGTTAGTGAAAAGATGTGCTAAGTAATGAGATGCAATTTCTTAAATGTATATTTCAATGTGACTGATGTCGAGTTATTCAACTAGGTTTGATATAAATCCTTTACTAGATGTTTACAAGGTTATGGTTGATAATTTGTGGAAGTTAAAATTATGGAAAAAATGATTCATTTAATGATTTATGTTGGTTGCCAATATATGATTAAGGACTCTTAATGGAAAAGCTTAAATGAGTTTTGATGGTGCCTTTGAGTTGAGCATAGTTATGGTTAAGGGGTAAATAAATATGAAAGAATAAATGTGCTTAGTGGATGGGATAAGTAACATGTACTTTTTTCACTTCTGAAGGTAAATTACATGTTAGTCGTAAGGGAAATTAATTCCACTAGTTCATTAATGTAATTGGTTATGATGTGAAATGGAATTAATGTTAATTGAAGTTGTAATGAAAATAGAATTTGTTAGATTAAGTAATTAAATGAAATACTTGATAATGGTAATTGAAATCATTAAGGGAACCTTAAGGAATGTACTTGTGGATGGTAATGATGATATGTTAGAGTGTAAAAAAATTTGGTTGTAATTTTAGGTCATTGACCTGATTCCTTATGGGTTCCCTGGCGGGGACATTACATTGATGGTAGTTGGGTTGGAAAGAGAGACAAGGGGATCCTAATCAAGAAAATATCCTATAGGTCCTTAGAGGTGTAGGAAAGCACTTTATAAGTCTTGTGAGAAGACAAGAGCATGAATGTGTGATGGATTCAACCAACCTCCCTATCACCAAGTAGAGGAATTCTCAAAGAAAGAAAGAAGATCCACATCCATCCTTCTTTCATCTTCTTCTTTATTGAAGTGATCGAGTATTCATCCATTTAAGATATAGGATTATCCAAGTGTATATCAATTGCATTTTTGAGGAAATACTTTATTTTACAACACATATCAAGAAATAATTCATACATCTTCATGGGTTTTTCAGATTTGCATCCATTTATGAGTGTTTGACAAGAAAGGTGAATTCTTACATAAATGTCTTATTTTACATGTTTTACATATTTCCTTTCAAGGTTGATTCCCATACATTATATTAACTAAGGAAAGCCCATTTCCACAATAATTTCCCCATTTTATTATGTGCGGGAATAGGTGACGAAGTTACAGATCTAGATTTTAAGAGATTCATAGCTAGGGCTTGATCCTTTATAGATTCTATTAGTTTTTACCCTCCCAAGAATAGGTCAAGTTTTTAGGAATAGGTCAACTTGAGTTGACATCTTCCTAGAGGTCTACAAATTTTATAGTCATAAATTAAGTCTCAAGGTTTAAGATCTAGAACAGTTCTCTATTTTGACAAGTTTCTGACAAAACTATTAGATTTCCACAATCCACACAAATTCTATATCAATTTTTGGATTCAACTGTGTAGAATGTTTTTGTCATCTTATGTTACTTTTTCTCTCTTTCATCCTGATGATGGATGATGTAGTAAGATCTAAAATATTGATCTCAAAAAATACTACACAATCAAATCCAAAAATTGATATACCTAGTTTATGACAGTCAATTCTAGATCTAAATTGTTGTCCTCTTCTTTCCCTCAAGGTAAGTTCATTCTTCTTCTTTCCATCTTGCATTTTCTTTGATACATTATATCTAATTTTTATATTATTGGTTATTGGTGCAAGAGAACCTAGGGGTTAGGTGACTTCAACCCTCAAATTTTGGCTTTTTTTATCCTATAAGGGCCATGGTGTGAATAAGGACTAGTTGAGAGTCTAATAGGTGAGTATTCATAGTTGGTTATGTTACCTTGTCCAAGTTGGAAGAGTCATTTATGTGTTGGCCCAAAGTTTCCATGTAATCCAAAAGTGGCACAGTGTAGATAATGACACCAAGAGTGCATCAAATATCTTATTTTGGCTATAGGAATGTCTAGGAGGTGTCTAGATGTCATTTGGAACCCATAGTTTGGGTCACCTCATTGTAATGGAGAAAGACATAAAAGATGCAAAAAGTTGCCAGAGCAACTTATACAACTTTTTAATGTTGCATGACAACATTTCAACAAAATGTTGAACTATGCCCTAAGATGATTAGGGATTAGAACTAATTTTAGAAACATGAGGAAATGAGGTATATAAGAACTTCCATTACTGTATAAAGGGGTTGGAAACACCCTAGCATGATTCTCAATATAAATGTGTGATAGTTTCCTGGTTCTTTTGATAGTGTGAACTGACTATTACTATAGCTTGTGCTCAATGGATTGAGTTTGTTTAGTTTTTATAGTTTATAGTTAGGGTAGTTTATTTCCTTTTTTTGTGTGTTCCAGTGTTATTTTTTTGTTAAGTTTTATTTGTGTACATAAAATCCAATCCCTGAATCTTGGTCATTGGACTGGATAATATGTGTACAGTTAAGAGGGCTCCATCTTGAAATCTCATCATGGAAATCCTATGGACCTTGGAGGGATGAAAGTTGAGTCCTTGTATAATATTTTCCTTTTTGATAGAGACAAGAAGATGTCATTTGTGATTTTTAAACTTTTTCCCTAGGCAAGCTTTGTCATAGCCGATCTAGGGATCAAGAGGATCTATTTTTGTAACTTGCAGGAGTATATTGGATGAATCCAATGAATTAGAGATGATATTTAGGTTCATACAAAGCCTTGGCTGTGAGTTGGAGTATTTTTTAATCCATTTGTATGGATTTTGAATCAAAATATTGAAGACTATTTTATTTTCTTTCAAAAATAGCTCAGTTAGGGTTTGGACAGTGTACAGCTAGATTGAACACCAAGACCAAAAAAATATTAGGTTCTTCAAAAAGGCTATCCAGATCACCAATGATTTCATGGGGTTGTGTGTAATATTTTTGTGTCAAATCCCAAAAATCTTGAGCATAAGGCTACTAGAGACCTATTAGGCCTAGTTGGCCTAAAAACTAGTAATCTTGGAAGCGATGAGAAAATGACTTCAAGATGTAACAAGAAGGATTGTCTGGTGAATGAATTGACTAATTTGTAAGCTCTAGACTCCTGCAAGGTGATTGTGAAAGGGCTAGAAGGTTGATATATGAACTCACCTTGGAGAATTCAACAAGAAGTATGGAAGTGTAAGCATCTTGAATTGGTAGTGGAGCTCTAGATGAGTTGGAGGAAAAATATTTGAGACCTCCTAAAGTGGTAGGGTTATAAGAGAGAAGAATCCCTAAGAAGTCTTGGAAGAGATTTGGTGAAGAACTAGGAGTAGTTCTTAGGAGAGCCTCCCTATGAAAGTGGTATCAGAGCCTAAAGATTTGGGCTAGTGTGAGTTGTATGTCTGATTTTGAATCAATGGGAGAATCAAGGATGGTGACAAATACAGAGTTGGAAAAGAAGGTAGAATATCAAGAAGAGGAGAAAAGATTTCTTAAAGAAAGATTAGAGAAACTAGAGTTTAGGCTAGGTGAAGTCGAAGTGAAAACTGAGGAAGTCAGTGAGAAGATAGAAGAAAAGGGTAAAGTAGTGGAAATGGAAGATGAGATCCCATAGCTAGACCCTATCATCTAAGAAGAATCCTTTCTCAAGGCCCTTAAAGCTATGAGTGGTAAATCCTTAGAAGGAATACCTCTTTTCAGTGGTAAAATGGAACTCGACTTAGTTATGGAGTGGATTGAAGGTCTAGAGAAATATTTTGAATGTGATGGTGTGAGTGAAGTATAAAAGGTTAAGGTGGCCAAATCAAGATTGAGAGGGGTTTCTTTAACTTGGTGGAAGTTTCTCCAAGTTGAGAGAGAGAAGGAAGGTAAGAATACTATCTCTGTTAATCTCTATTGAGCATTTAAGGTTGTCATTGGTATCAAAGGATAGTAAACAGGTCAGTCAGTTACTTATATTGAGTTGGTCGGTAACCAGAAGTAAGACATAGCAGTCGGTAAAGCCTTTACACTGAAATAGAGATTTTACAGAGAAGAGTTCAAGCTAAATATTTTTGAAAAAGATTCAAAGCTACTGTACATCAAACTAACAACAATTCTTCGATGATATCGAGTAAGTTCATCTACCTACCGAACACTGGTTATCTTTTGCTTGCTAAAACCCTAAGAAATAATTTATGGCATCAACATCAACTACAAGAAAATCACAAAACATTGAGGAGGAAGTAGAATTAATTGTTAGGGCTAATTTTGCCAAGGCCAAATTCAAACCACATCCCAAGGTTGCAGCACAAATGGACCATATGGGCACATTTTACAGTATTCTAGATAGGGTTTTGTTAACAAAAGATGTTAGGGCCTATATTCACTACAAAATCAAAGAAGTAGGTGATTTTGAGACCATTTCTACTTATCAACAAGTTTGTGGACCGGATGGAAAGATAAAATCTGATTACAAGAAGATCGAGGAGTCAAGGTTATCACATTTTACACACTTCCCACAAACATTCAGCACTAATTGGATAAGAATTGTATTGAGCAGATTTCATGATGGGAAATTTTGGCTAGACAAACCTATTGAGGTCATAAAGAAGATTATCAATAGGGTTACTGGGTACCCTACAACCAACAAAGCAAAATCCTTTTGAAGTTCATCTTGTCCCGATGTTGAAAAGAACATTGGAGCTCAATGGGACAGTAGGGCACTGAAAATCTCAACCATCAAAGACCCAATGGTAAAATTCATAGCTCATGTCATCAGGTACAAGATATTTATATCTAGCAGACTAAACAGTGTACCCTACAGTGCCGTGGACATGGCATATAAAATTGTGAAGAAAGATCACTAGGTAGATCTTGTCGAACTGCTACTACACCAACTGTAAGAGAATATGAAGACAATAAGATCAAAGAAGTCCAAAACATGTAAGTACAGATCATTTCTTGTTTGTACATTTTTCTATCTACAAAAATATGTACTTGGTATTGGTAAGGTAAACTGGCAATCAGACAAATTGATAACTGCACAAATTGGTGAAATGATGAAGAGTCTAGGGAATAATCTGAATAAGGAATTTAATGCATATTTCAAAGAATTTCAAACAAAAATGCATCAAAGGAGTAGAATTCCAAGGGAATTAGTAAGTAAATTTGAAGATGACATATGTTTTGTAGTCAGCACAGACCACTCAATGATAAAGGCAATAGAACCAAGAACAAAATGGCTGGCATTGATGGGATACAAAATGAACTATGATTTCACTTTGAAATATATTAATGCATTGCTAGAATTACCGATAGACATCACTACCATTAGGTTTGGCGTATATGAGGAATCTAAGTCATGAATCACTATAGACATAAAGATTGGAAAATTGTCTAAAAGGGTGAAGAAAATGAGAAAAGATCTCACATCAAAATATGGAAATGCACCCGCCTCATTTGCAAAATCATTGATTAAAGAAACAACCAAAGGTCAGTTATAGTTGGCTGACAAGCCCTATGATAGTGAGGAGATCGAGTCAGACAAAGAAAAGGATAACACATCAGTTCCTCCCACCAATGTTGAACAGGAAATACAGTTACCGGAACCTGAAGGAATGAAGACATGTTCATCAACTGTAGCACAACCTACTGAGAAAGAAGAAGTAGTAAAAGTAGCAAAAAGAAGGGAAGCTACACCGACGAAGAAATACATAATGTGAAAGAACAAGAAATTAGCTGAGCCACCTAAGAAAAAGAGGAAATACATAAGCAATAAGGAAGATCTAGAGGATACAGAAACTGAAATTGATCCTAATCAATTCAAGTTAGTTTGTAATAGGGAAAGTACAATAGAAGAAATAATTGAAGATATAATTGAAAATGGAAATCTTGCAGATCCAGGCATAGACAAATTTCACAAAATGTCAATTAAGGACAAGACAAAGCTAGAACATGCTATCATCTAGATGATGATTAAATTCAAGAAAGTACCAATGGAATTCACATGGCAATTACCGAAGGAACTTAATGGTAAAATAAATGAGAGATGGGCTATTGCACTAGATACAGAGAAAAGGAAAAGAGAACGTTCATTAAGTCATGCAGCCCCACACTTTAGCTATGTTGTTCTAAGTGAATACATGACAAAGTATCAGGCTAGATTTCTAGTTAAGAATAGAGCTATGCAGATAATGGATGAGAATGTGGGTGATATGGATGTCACATGTGATTCTTTATGGACATCAATTTTGAAAGCAGAAGAGAAAGCTGAACAGGAAGCATTCCTAAAACTATCTAAGAAGAGACATAGTTCAAAAGGTAAAGGTATTTTCATTGATGATAACAAAGGAAAGAAAATAGAGGACACCGGTATATTAGTTATGAGATAATTGATATCACTAAACAAAAGGATGAAATAAGAATTTCACAGGATGCACTGGATCAAGCAAAGATCCACTTATAGAAGAAAACTGATGACAATGCACTCATTGAGGACATCACTAATGGTGATCCTGATGATGAGGATGATGAAGATGTGACTATTGCACCAAAAAAAGATGAAGTACTAGACACTGATAGTGTGTTCACATCTCTACCGGGTGAACTTCCTGTACTTGTAGGGGCAGTTGAGATACTTTCACAAGTAAAACCTGATGCTTCTCATCATAAGCAAAATAAAGATACAACAGGGATACAAGCACCTGAGCAACCTATAGATACAAATGAGCCTAACAAAATAGAGGCACAGTCTACAGAAACAAAGGAACTAGAAGAAACAAATTCTACTGAGGTGAACCCACCGCACACTACAACCGAGACTCCCACACCATCTACCGCGAAGTAGAAGAAGGATGATACAGTGTCAATTGGGAAAGATACTCCAAAGAGTGGAGAAAAAGCTATTGTTATAAGTGAGAAGAAGTCACCTCCTGCACAAAAGAAGAAGAAGAAGAAAGCCAAAGGGCCAGTCACCATTGATGAAGTCATAATTATACCAGAATGTGACCCGAGAATCCTAAGCCTTGAGGAACTAAGTAGATATGGGGAGCTATGTTCAAGGAAAGTGGCACAAGAGAAGTTAAGGCAAGAACACAAACATAAAGAATTGTTAAATGATGTGAGGAATATTCTGAAATAGATAATACCGGAGACAAATATTGATGAGAATACTCCAATCATAGATCAACTTGCTACACTCGCTGACAAAATCAATGCCCCTGATACAGATGCAGACAAAAGAATAGAAGAATGGGCATAATCAAAGATTTAGAACAAATTAGTAGAAAGGATTAGCATAGAAGTGGCACTAAAAAAGGTAAAATTATCTAAGGTCATTACCGAGGTAAAATCTAGCACCCAGATAATCTGTCAATTTTTTATCAAGCTTTTTACTTCAAACACCTTCACTGTAGAAATCAGTGAAAAGATAAAAGGATTAGAAGTAGAAATAAAGTTGAGTACACAAGTAGCTATAACCAAGCCAAATGCTTTCTTAAATCATATTCATTGAGTTTAGGAAGTCCAACGGTTGATAGCAGATCTAAGGAAACAAGAAGAGAAAATAACTAATCAAGTTACAAAGTTACAAATAGAACTCACTCCTTACCTAAAAAATTTTGAAGCAAATATTGTCAAAGTTGAACAACTTGTATCAACACCAGAGATTTTGGTGTTGGATAATATCTTTGACATGCATGCACAAGTCGGTCTTGAGCATATTGCTCTTACCAACTTGAAAGAGGAATGGGACAACCTCTTGGAGTCTGTAAAGAAAACCCATCCAAACATTTTTGGTAAGATGTAAGTATACATTCTATTTTTTGTATTTGGCATTATTATCAAAAAGGGGGAAAACATGTATATGCCAAATAAGTATACTTTGATATGTATAGATTACTAGGAGCATGCACCGAGGGGGAGTAATTTGTAATTAGAAACATTTTTGTTGTGGATATGTATATGGTGGAGATATAAGGAATATATAGAAACATTTTGTCTATATACATTCGAAGTTTTGATACTAATGCCAAAGGGGGAGATTGTTAATCTCTATTGAGCATTTAAGGTTGTCATTAGTATCAAAGGATAGTAAACAGGTTGGTCGGTTACTTATATTGAGTTGGTCAGTAACCAGAATTAAGATAGAGCAGTCGGTAAAGCCTTTACACCACGCATCACATAGTTTACTGAGCACCAGTGACACCGATACCGATGGATAGTAAACACCGAGCATCGCAGTATACACCGAGGAGATTATATAGTGTTTACCGATGATCATAGAAAATGGCATAGTAATCTAGAATGGTGCATTCTTCTATGAAAATGGTTACAATAGATTTTACAATGGTTTACCAAGATCGAGGAGCATTTATTATAAAAGATACTCATTAAATGTAATGTTTATCTTATTGTAATAGTTGATCTAGGTTAATTTTGCACCGTAGATCTTAGGGTTATGATTATTTTTGTAACCTAATTTTTGCTAAGGCAGAAAAAATAGAACACTATATATTTTGTATGTTCACACCATTTTATGAGGTTGGTGAACTAATATATATGAATCATAGAGCACTTGAAGACATTGCCTAACTTCAAGACAATCAGTTTACCAAGCATAACAAAGTACAGAGGATATCAGATTGAGTAGAATCAGAGAAGGCTATCGAGCAGAACAGAGTAGAGAACCATCACAAATAAGGTGATATTTTGATGAGCACTTATAGATCTATTTCAGAAAATTGAGTTGTCAACTAGGAGATAATTTCCTATTACTTTCTGACAATTGTGATAGAGTTTTTGATAAAATTTCTTAATAGAGTAGACTTAACAGTCTTATGTAAATATCTTAACCAAGTACACACTTCATTAGTGTTGTCTAAATCCTATAACTAGGGTAATCTAGCTGATCTAATATGTTACTCCTAATAGGGTAAGATCACCAGAAGTGATCAAAACTTATAGCCTTAACAGGCAAACCTTTTCTATCTACAGTTGTGAAGAATTTGTGGGTGTCATCCCCACCACAGCTTTTACCTTCTTACAAGGGTTTCTGCATTACCAAAATACTTGTGTTATGTGATTGTCATATTGATTTCATGTTTTTTAATTTCTCAAGTTAACTAGATGATTGATTTATGCAATTAGATTCAAGTTATTTTGATTGGTTATCACAGTATACAGTTATAGATCTAAAAGGTTTTACAACTAAAGTTTTTGAAGGCACTAATTCACCCCTCCCCTCTCAGTACCTATCTCTCCTAATTCCAATAATCTCCACCTAGAAGGACATGATTTCCAATATCAAAGAAACATAGATCCCTAATGATTATTAAATTCAAATCTATAGGAAGAGGAAAAATTTGAGATAGAAAGAACTAGATGTGAGCACCTACACGGAGGAATTTGAAAAGTTGTGTTTGAGATCCAATGTGATAGAAGATGAAAGAACAAAGGTTGCAAGATAATTTAATGGGTTAAAGTGGAGTATCCAAGAAGAGATCATCTTGTTGAGTCCAAGTACAATCCACAAGTGTTATCAATTGGCACTCAAGGTGGAACAAGAAAGCAAAAAGAAGTATGAACAAGGTAATAAGGGTAGAGGTAGAGGAAGATATAATAGAGGTCATAGAGGAAGTTTTTGTGGAAGAAGTGTAGACCAAAGGTCCCAAGGGGAATCCAAGTTGGTAGAGAAAAGCAGGGATTCCAATGGAAGAGGCATCTATAGAGGAAGGGGATCTAGCAGGAACAACCAAGGTAGGTCTGGAGGATCAAGGAGAGGATCTTACTTCTCCACAATGAAATATTACAATTTTCACCAAGTTGGGCACCCTACGTATAGATTCCCTAAGAAGTATGATTCATCCCAAGGAGGTTACATTAGGGTCAACTATGTGCAAGAGGACACTACAAGTGTTAAATCACTAGAGGTGAGTTTAGACTCAGTGGTTGGAGAGAACCTCATGATTAGACAAGTTTTAATAAAATAACCTATGAGAGATGAGCCAAGCCAAAGGAGATCCTTGTTTAGGATAAATTGAAAAATGATTGGTAAAGTGTGTCAGGTTGTTGTGGATTCAGGGTCCATAGATAATATAGTATCAGACGAGGCAATAAACAAGTTGAAATTGTAGAGAATCCCTCATAGTAATCCTTATAGGGTTACTTAGCTCAACAAAGGGCAACATATTTTGGTAAATGAGCACACTTGGGTGGATTTCACCATAAGAGGCTATGAAGACAAGATTTTGTGTGACATATTTCTAATGGATGCATGCAAACTACTATTAGGTAGACCATGGACATATGATAGGAAAGAAATATGACAACTGGTGAGGTTAGGAGTTTCCATGGATTGCCTCAATTATATAGGAAATTTATAAGGAAATTTAGTGCAATTTGTGCTCCTATATTGGATAAAATTAAACGAGGTATGAAAGCTAAGATTCAATGGAAAAAGGTACTAAACAAGGGGTTGTATGTTCTGAAATACAATAGCTACACAACCTATACTAGTACACCATAATTTTGATAAACTCTTCAACATAGAATGTGATGCAAGAAACATTGTAGCTAGGGTAGTTTTGAGTCAAGATAATAAACTAGTGGTGTTTTCTAGTGAAAAGATTAATGAAGCTAAGAAGAGGTACTCATCCTATAACTTGGAGTTATATGCACTTGTTCAAGAACTTAGAACATGGAGGCACTATCTATTGCCTAAAAAGTTTGTGGTCTATACTGATAATCAAGAACTAAGTTTTCTTAACTCTTAAGACAAGTTAAGCTATAGGAACATAAAGTGGGTAGAGTATCTGTAGTCTTATGCATTTACAATAAAGCATAAGATGAGACAATGTAACAAGGTAGATGATTCCTTCAGTAGAAGGCTACTCATAGTCCAATAAGTGCAGTTCAAGAGCATAGGACTTCAGAGTTTCAAGGACCCCTATAAGGAGGATGAATACTTTGTAGAAGCTTATCAGATATGCCAAAAATTTCATAATCATTTTCATAGTGACCATACATTTTTTATTTCCTAGGTGTAATATTTCTTTATTCTTATTTTCCAATTATACATTAAAATCAACATAAGATTCTATTGATTTTTCCGTATAAACCATTTCAATTGAATCTCCAATCTATTTAGCATGTTTTCATTTTTTTCCAATTTCAATGAATCTACTTCCATTATGGTCAGTTTCATCAATTTATGAAATCTATTTATGTTTCACCTATATGTTGTCTGACCAGAAGGTAGTTCACCACTTCACCTTTTTACTTATTTTCTTATACTGATAGTCTTCCCTTTTTACAACTTGCATTCCTATATATCGATAGCTTCTAGTTTACTGAAAACAAAAAATTTTCTCTATATCTCTTGTCTTCACCTGTTGAATTTTTTTTTATGTCAATAGGAATTTACCTGTTCCCTTTACTCGTTATTCCTTTACTGACATTTTAGTTTTCTGATTGGTGTATTGGTTTACCGGTTGTGTATATATTTACCGATGGGTAAAACCTTCTTACCTATGTATTGGTTTGCCAACAATGAGAGCCATACCTTCCAAATCATCATTAATGACCTCATTATAATTCTTCAATCAACATTCTACCCCTTTGGCATTAATGGAAAAAACTTACAACTCCAATATACCATTCCCCCTTTTTATTTAACTTAGTAATTTGATTTCGTACTACACCCCATTTTTTAAAAATCAATGCCAAAGACTATAAATAAAATAATATATACAAGTGTGCTTATTGCTCATATTTTGTCAAACATAATCTTAAATTTCTCCTTTGTACTCGCTAGTAATTTCTCCCATGATTCTTTCAATGTCTTCAATACAATATGTTCACCATGTAGATCATATGCTAGCTCCTCCATGTTGTCCATGGTGCTCATCTCCAGTTTGGAAATCATTTAAATATGCTTAGATTACATCCATGTGAGGGGTTAGAATACATTGTAACTCCAGTAAAGTTATATTATTATTCTATCTTCTTCTTACTCACGCCCTCCTTCTTGAAATGACATGTCTCCCATTGTCTCTATGTTCTCCATCATAGATGAATTTATTGGATCTATCTTGCTCAAAGTTGTAGCCTTCTCAGTTTCAAGCTCGACTAGCTTTCCCTTCATCTCAATAGTGAAGTTTGTAATGATAGATAGTTTACCAAGCATCTTACTGGCTTCTTTCAATGCATTCTTCATCTATTTTACCATTTTTAAAGGGTAAAAATAAGTGTTGGGTCTATCTTTATCCTTTACAAATATATTGGTATTGTATCTAGATGTGAGGATGGGGGAAATATAGGATCTATCCTTAATCCAAATTCCCAAAAGGAGAGATCCAAATTGATTAATCACAAAGGAGTGATCAATACACAAATGAATCAAACTGTGGAGAATACGAAGACAAGAGAAGATCTTATAATTTTCTATAGAAAATATGTTCTTGAAATCTTAAATGAATAGAAGATAAATACTAACCTCAAAATAGGGTAAATCTGGAAAAGACTAATTTCTAATGTCTGTGCATAGTTTCAGGAAATTCTACAACCTGCACCAGATTGGAAATGCCGAGACAGAGAAAACCCAGAAAACTTTTTCAATTCTAAGGGAGGTCAACCTTCACCCAAATAGTGGGGTACAATCTTACCCCAAGGCATAATCTTACCCCCCACTGAAGGTTGACCTTGACCTGAAACAACTCCGACAGAAATTCTGTTCACAGATTTCAGAAGTTCACCAAAAAGGGTATCCAGATCTGAACTGCAATTCATTGTCCTGTACCTATACCTGCAAGAAAAATGGTTTTTGTTGTTTGGATAGGGATTTTTCCTTGGTCAAACCCTAGTTTAGAATCAACCTTGAAATGTAATTGAAATTACAATATATAAATAAAGTAAATGCAACTATTCACATTGCTTGTGTTGAAATCCTTGTAGAGGATTTGAATCCTTGAATCCACAAGTAGGGATGCTCCAAATGAATGTATAATTTTATGTATGATGTCTCAAATAAATCAAATTAGATCTTCAACACCAATCTTGAATAGATCTTGAATTAGGAAGAGGCTTGGATGAACATGGATGGAGAAATCTTCAAAAAGAGGGTTCCATAGAGCTTGAATCCTTCAATGGCTACTAATGGATCTCCTTGATGAATTGGATCTTGGATGCTTGAAGGTGGATGAATGATTTCTTTCTTTCTTTCTCATTCTTTCATCTTGATTGCTTGATTTCTCTTGAGAGCTAGATGTCTTGATCATCAAATTGCTTGGTGATTAATGGATTGAAATGAGAGAGGAAGGCTTCCTTTTATAGTGATCTAGGGCACAAACTTCTAGAGAGGCTGACATTGAAGAATTAAATCCCAATTAATCTTAACCCCTATAAATGAACCTAGATTAAATGAAATTTAAGAGTTTACCATTCCAAAATCTGAAACAGCTGACCCGAAAGCGGGAAAATAAAACTTTCTGAAGCTCGATATCTAAAAAACTCTGGAACTTGTAAACTGGACCCAAGTGTTGGAAAGTTGGATATATTGATGTATATGACTTGATATGGTGTTTTTCTTATGGAAAAAAAGTCATATAGCAGTTTGGAGTCAACGCACTTGAAGAGAAGATCAGAAATTAATTAAGTGTTGAAGACTAGACAGAGTACAGAGTTCCTACAGCTCAAAGCATCAGCGCACGTGTGTACGGAAGAATTATGGTATGCACCCTAGAAGTTAAGTTGGTTAGACTATATTCTTTCTTATTCTAAGAGTGCATGATCAGATGTGCAAGGATGAGAAAGTTACAGTCAGTTGAAGTTGTACAACCAGTGTGTGCTAGTGAAGAACAAAGCATGAAGCCGACAGTTAGTATTTTGGTTTGCAGGTATAATGTAATGTTGTAAAGGCTATGCACCCATTGTATTTAGGTTTCTGACATATATAAATTTTTTTTTGTAAGCACGCTTAAGCCAATTAATTTGGAAGCGTTGTATGTAATAGGTCTAAGGACTGACCTAGTTGTTTATTTTGTATGAGCGTATAAATATAAGGGGCACCCATTGTATTTAGCATGGAAGTTGATAGAGAGTTATAAAAAGTAGAGTAGAAGTGTGTGAAGACACTAGAAGATGTCTTAGAGCTTTGCTAGAGGTCAAAGAATCAGCACATCAAAGGAACTGATCTGACAAGCAGTGTCACAGTGACAATTCATCCTACAGATATAGTGTGTATCTGAGATCAGAAGGTTGTAGCCTTCACCACTTGAGCAGTGAGCTCTTCGACAGTGTGTCCTCTCCCCTAAAAGGGACTATTGTAAAAGACTCCTAACAAGGTCTGACCCTTGAAAAGGTCTACTATAGTAAAAGAATTTTAAAGAAACTCCTAATAGGGTTAATGATCTTCTAACAAGGATCACAAAACACTAGTGTAGAATATTAGTGGGTGTCAATTCCCACTGGGGTTTTTACCTATTTGGGTTTCCCCATAATCATATCGGTGTCATATGTTGATTTCATGTTTCATGTTTATGTGAATGTTTAATTCAGTACTTAATCATTTAAGTTCAATATAAAGATTAAAGTGAAAAGTTAAAATACAGTGAACACTGATTCACCCCCCCTCTCAGTGTTCCCATTCCTAACACTAGGGTCAAGGTTCAGGTTGACTCTTCCCTAGGTTAGGGTTGAGGTCAAATCTACCCTAGGTCAGGGTCAAGGTCGACCTTGAACCTAAGGTCTCAGATCTCAAATTCTCAGGACCAGGTGCTAGAAAAGGCTGGAAATGGGTGGAGAGAGAAGCGGAATAGGGGGAAAAAGCTAGATCCATGCAAAGACCTATCCAAGGTGCTTAACATGACCCCAAACCACTTACTCAGAGGGAAAAAAATTCTTAACATGGAAGTGCTTCCATTTTAAGATGATACATTAAGCCCCCACTCTACCAAGAGTATGGACTTGATGTAAACTCTTGGTAAAGGAGATCATAATGAAAAGATAATCTTATTGAAATCAAAGGGACAAAGGAATGCTCAAGCCCCCAGGGACTCAAGTCTTCATCAACTCCAAGTTCACAATAAGAGAGACATCTCTAGAAAAGAGAGAGAAGAGGGTGTGATTATCTTGCCCAATGAGAACTTATGTCCCATTGTGAACCACACAAGGAAATGACACAACTGGAAAGATGGAATTGAACTGCCTAGTGAATGTGGCTACTCACTAGTCAAACCATCAAAGATTCACCCTCAAGAATATTCTATTCCACAAGAGTAAAACCAAAACAAAAGAGATCCAATCTTAAGGACACCTTCAACCTTAAGGGATCAAAATTTCAAACTGGAGGGATCAAGAGATCCTAAATAAAAATCCATGCTTTAAGGATTAATCACTAATCCATGAAGGGAGAAAAGTATCTTTTAAAAATAATATATGTATATCAAAAAGTGTGTGTGTGCATAT
This sequence comes from Chamaecyparis obtusa, assembly GCA_027943335.1. Lineage (NCBI taxonomy): Eukaryota > Viridiplantae > Streptophyta > Pinopsida > Cupressales > Cupressaceae > Chamaecyparis > Chamaecyparis obtusa. The sequence continues at coordinate 100,372 of BSBK01013295.1, forward strand.
AGGTGAGAAGAGTCTATGCCCCCACATTAAAGTTATTGCTAACACTTTAACAGGAGCAATGGCTTTAATGGAAACATAAAAAACTCCACTGATTATGTCTCCACTACAAGATGCCCCCAAACGAAGACAAATCAAGAGAAATACCACATAAACATATAGAGAACATAGAAGGGATCTAACTACTATGGGGTTAGTATGATCATAAGTTAATATATATATATATGATATTATTGCAAATGAATTGACATCATTCCCCAAATAAATTAGAACTACAATCATAATGGAGGAAAGATCATAGAAGAGATACGAAGAAGAATCTTTTCAAACCATGACATGGAGACCAAAAAGAATTAGTGCTACCAAGTCGCGAATCCAAGCAGACTACACAAGGAAACATTTACAAACAATAGCATAGGTACAACATAACATGAAACAACATATGGAAGAATAGAGAGACACATAGAGGAATTATACAAAAGGTTTGATTCCTTTATCGCCTTGTACCAACAAAGTACCAAGGGCCATATAAAATCTAATCTAACAACATTTAGCAAACACATCACGGGAGAAGCACAGTACTATAGGAAAACACACAACAAAGATACCATAAAGGACAAGCCAATCAAGTGTGTCACCTACTCTCCCTATCTTGTTCTATATCATTTAGGGAAGGTCGGTAACTTGCAAGAGGGACTATATCCAACATAGTAGGAATGATAGCCAGTTCCAAACAAGGATCCTCTTGAGAATCATAATGTTCGATACTAGGTGTAAGTGTCAATTGTGATGAAAGCATATTAGGTAAATCAATGTCAATGTTAATAGTCTCATATATATCATTAACATCATCAAGAGTATCTTCTTCATCTAGATTAATCAAAATAGGATCTACGATATGAATAGGATCATCATAATCTTGCATTTTAACATCATTATTAGCAACAACTTCTAACACATTATGCATAGGCTTATCAAAATAAGGTAAAGAATTTTGAAGAATATAATTACGAGCTTTAGCTTGAGCATGTGTAACGCCCCACCAGGAAACCCAAGAGGACAAGACATAAACCTCTATAAAATGTAAGTAGTAAATTTCTTTTTTTTAATTTTAACTAGAATAATATTCATCATTACACTTCATATTTCTAAAAGAAGAAATAATTTTCTACTACTTGAATGTAATATTTATACAACTTAAGTCCTCACGGGTTCCCTAACATCGCTACTAAAGCAACATCATATAAACCATTTACATGCATAAGATATTCATGGAATCATGAGCTTAAAAGATCTACGTTCATTTTAATGCATCAAGTTAAATGTCCCTAACTTATTTCTTTTATTAAACATAAGTTAATCATCCAACATCATGATTCCTTTTACCAACTCATTCCATAAATTCATATTGATTTCATCTACATCTACTATCCTTTATATCACTTTTCTCTAATAATTTAGGTAAGAGATTAATATTCATTAAGGTAGGCATCATCCTAGGTACTTCATTAACATGAACCAAGTATTAACATTATAATCAAGTTACTATTTTATTGCATTGTTTCATAACCATTCATTGTTAATAATTCCAATCACTAACCTATCATTTCTCAATAATTTCCTTGGATCCTTTCATCAAGAGAGAATACATTATTTTTGTGATACATCATTATATATAACTATATTTAAGATTATTTCCTTTACATATGGACAACATAAGAGGATAGGAGAAATAACATAAATACTTTCTTTTAATGCTAGTAACATGTCCAATATTCCACATTCTTTTCCCTTTCTTTTACCTAGAACTACCCATTCCCTTATGCATTGCTTTGAATTGAGATTACATCAATACTACAAGACTCATTTCAGGAGATTAAAAATTACATGAATAAAAATACATAAGTACATCTCAACATATTAAAATATCCAATAAGAAATCTTCAACTACGGATCTGGAAAGGAATATGTGCTAGGATCATCCAAAGAATCACGATCAATACCTCGATATAAATATTAACCACCCAACCATGTGAAACCAATAGGCCCACTCCCCCGAGCTAGGAGATAGAACCAAAGGCCCATACAAGAGGTAACAACTAGGAAATTCCTAAGGTGGTGATAAAATTTCCCCAAAGTCACAACACAAAAGAAAAGACAAGAAGACCATAAGGACTACCAGAGGCATGATAAAATTTGGTAGAGACTCTAAGCTACAAGCTAGGTGAGTGTCATCACATAGCCCTCACCCCTTGGGTTGTCCTGGTACTAGCCACTCTTGGCCCCGGCCCCCAAGTAGGCACATGCAGAACCGAATGCCTCTCGTACAAACAAGGTCATCCAGTCGTACCTACGCATAGGTACCTTCTCCCACTCCCATCCTTAGTCTTTACTAGCACTAAAGGCATGGGTGAGGCATAATTAATCTTGATTAGTGTGTAATTTCCCATTCCAATAATCTCCCATTCCCAATTCATTTATTTAGGTTATCACTTGATTAAATAACTCATAGTAGGTTATCCTGGTACTAGCCACTTAGGGCCCCGGCCCCTCACTATGAGCCACTCACCTAGTGTACTTAGGTTCCCTAACATACATATAAAAATCATAAGAACATAATAGATTCATCATCAAGAATTCATATCAACTCCATAACAACATTTGATTGAGTTTAGGAAAACATATGTTGTCCCTAGTCCACTTGACAACCCTAAACCCAATATGACATTCAGAATGTTCCAAACATATAAGAAGACATCCAAGTGATATTATAAACATATTCAGAGTATAAATAGATCCAATTAACCAAAAAAAAATTCTAATAGCCTCTGGTAACCATACGAAACCTTAAAACTTAATGATGTTCTTAAACTGAATTATTTCAAGCAAGGATTAAATGCAAAGAATAGTCATCATAGAATAGTCAACCATATCTTCCACAAAATAAATAATAATTTAAATCTCTTCAGTGGAGATTTAGATAACATAATTATGGACTCTAAATTTGATTTTTAGGAAGATCCAACGGTGGGAAAGAAAGTTATGACTTCTGGTTTAAAATAGAAAATTCTGGTTAGGGTTCAGACCTGCCTTCACTAAAATGGTTGTAATTTTCACAAAACATAATTAAAATTCACCAAACCAATTGGAAATGAAATATAAGACTTAGGAGAATCTCTTATATCAAATTTAGACTTTTATATGATCATATCAGCCTGTAGCATATGAATACATTTGACAGAAAATTCAGAATCAAGAATGGACAGGCATAGTCTGCCAAAATGTCAAAAATAAGGCATTAATTCGACCCTAAAAATAAAATCAGAGAGATACCCATTTTATATCTCTAAATTTTAATTTTAGAAAAATAATTTAGTAAAACCCTAGATTCAATTTAAATTATTATAATAATAGATCTCCAAAAATGGGTTGCTAAAAACCCTAGGAAAACGCATGCTAATTCTTACAAACAAAAACTCAAAACTTTAAAATAACCATAGAAATGAAAAGTATAGATATAATAAATAATGATAATATGTAAATAGATCCATAATCTATCAGAGACATAAAGTAACTAAAATATTCAATCCATACCTCATGTCCTACGAAGGTTGAATCGAAGAAGGAAGGAAACAAAAGAGAAGACAAATCCAAACTTGAGATGCATCCTTCAAACCCTATCCACTTTCAGAAATCTCCATGAAAGAAAGAAATAATTCCACAGCAAAGAATCCCTCTCTCAACTACTGAAATTCTCACAAAAATGTCTCTCTCCCAAAAGCAAAGATAACCAAAAATTCTTAAAGACATATGCTTACAAACTCTCCCTCACATCTCCAAGTTTTCTCTCCAAAATCTCCATGAAAAGTAAGGCCATCCTCTCCTCAATGCTTCAGCCCTAAAATATCCTCCCTTAAAATGAGAAAGTAGTGCATATAAATAGATTTCCAAAGGTTGAGAGGAAAGTAACCAACTCCCAACTAACTCTTAACTAAAGGGTATTATAAAATAACTTAATATCATACAACTATATTACTCAAATATACAATAAAAGATTATTTGTATTCATTCATACACACATGTAATATAATCCTAACATATATGCATATGCCATCATTAATTACATCAATATCTATATATATAACCTATCCTCATTATTAATAATTAACAATTGAGAATAATATACCTCGCATTATTTAATATTTAATTATTAATAATATTATACTTTACATTAACCCCAAAATATACACCATCAACAATATCTACAATAATTAACATATAATCACATATAAATTATATATATATAAATACATATATGTGTGCACCCATATATATATTTCCATATATATATATATATATATATATATATATATATATATATATATATATTTATTTATTTATTTATATTTATATAGATACATGCCAAATACCAAACACTATAATCTATAAGATTATGAAGTAATAGATCACAATATTATTACCTATTTATAATTGCTATAGGATATAACACTAAGGTAGAATAAAATCACATGCCTCAAAATAAATCTAATCATCGAAAGAGGCCATAAAAATCAACTATGAAACATATCGAGAAAACCATAAGATCAAACAAGGTCAACCAAAGTCAACAAGGAAAGTCAAGCCAAACTCCTGAAACACAACATAGAAAGATTAACTAAGAATCATACCAAGAAGGAGAAATAAATAAAATGAGTAAAAAAATCATACAACCAAATGAATTCAAGTAGCCACAAGGCACTAACTAGAACCATGCCCCACCGGGTGCGTTGGATCTGGGTTTTTGACCCAAAGGTTGACTGACAAAGAAGGAACCCTAATATTCCCAAATTGGAATAATGACAAAGGAAGACTCATGTAGGGGCCTTAGTACTATCTCCATAACAACAACCATCGAGGATTTGAGGGCATGCTCAGACCTGTGAATCTAGGTGAAGTCGATGCCCGGTACCTGCAAGCCTGCATCACAAAGAAGAAATACATATGCACAGATATACATATAAAAGAAAACATTGCAGACAGATGACTAGAATCGATACATCGTGTGGACCTCAGCTATGTGAGTAACTACGACTTCATCCTGAATCATGAAAACACATCATGTATATATATACACTCAAAGCATGTAGCATCATCATAATGAAGGTTAGAATCTCAAGCATTGTGTTAGTCTCTTATCAATACTAATAATAAATCAACATAATCAAATCATCAAGTGAGATACAAGATTCATCCAAGGTAACCTTAATAGAAGAAAATATAAATAACCACTTATATATATCTATCAAGTACATATCATATAACATCCTAACTATGTTCATAAAGGTCTTGTAGGTACTCAATACATACATACAAAAATGATACCTTTAGATAGTATGTCTGATATTAGAATCATTGAGTACTAGCTTATGAAATTATTATAAACAACTATAGGAATAGATCAAACAAGTATCATGTACAACTTAAGCTATAAGAAAACATCGAAGGATCTTAATTCTTTCAAAAACACAAAACTTATATTAGGGTTAGAGGGGTATTACAGCACGTCACTTTTTATGATGTTCATTAGCAAATTGATTACATTTCATCTTACATGAAATATGTTGAGAACTAGGAGGAACAATTACCAGATACTTCACAGGTTATATAGGAGGATTAGAAGGATTTGCAATAGACTGACAAGCAATACTATGAGCTTGATTAACAGATGTATAATTCATGGATAAAGAAGGTATGGAAGATGTAGGTAAAAGACCATGATTAAGATCCATAGGAGGTATGCTTAATTCAAGAATCTTACGATGCTTATAGGCTTGATATGAGAGAAAAAGATTATCATCTCGAGAAGGACATGAATTAGGTAATGAAGGCCAAAAGAAGTCAAGGGTAGCACAATCCTTGGGCCTAGAAGGTTGATATAAACTATGATTGATCATCTTCACTTCTTCATCATGAATGAATTTAAGGCATATATGGATAGGAGAAGCAACATCATGCATGGCATTTAACCATTGAAAACCAAGCTTAACTTGAACCTGATCAGAACTAGGAACAACAACAAAGGTAGTGTTCACAATTTTACCACAAAGTTCACCTGGTAAGTTAATAGAACCAAATGATGGATAAATAAAACCATTACAATTTTGAATCCACACATTAGATGTATCATAAGAATCGCATTGCAAGTTTTTCATAAAAAGATTTTCTTCAATAATAATATTGACTACTTGGATGTAGGATCAACAAGACAAACATGAGTAGGCATCTGAGAAATCCTAGCATAAATGTAAAGGGGACCATCAGGAGCCTTAATAGTCTCAGAATCATCAAAGGTAATCAAAACTTCTCAAGGTCTTTTATCCTTAGGTTGTTGTTGAGGTTTAGGTTGAATTTTCAGTTTAGGCTTAGGTTTTAGTTGAGGTTGAGATGGAACTTGAGATTGAAGCTAAGGTTGAGGCTGAGGTGGAGATACAAATTGAACAACATTATCCACTTGATTAACAATGTGATTAAGTTCATCCATCCTTGAATCAATACACAATATCGATAGAAGATGGCTGAGCAATGGTATTAGTATCATGCGCAGGTAAAGGATTCATATAGATTTGAAAGTTTTGATTAGGAGGAGAGATAGATTTGTTCCCACTACCATCAAAATTATCAATAGATAAGGCATTAGAGTTGATTAAGTCTTGAACCTTATGTTTTAAAGAATAACATTTCTCAGTATCATGACCATTCTGATAATGATATTGATAAAAAGATTTAGGATCAAAGGATTTGGATGCTATTGTAGCAGGCAAAAGAGGTTGAATAGGAGGTAAAGTAATCATATTAGCAATTAACAACCTATTCATAATAGAATGTAAAGATTTAGAAAGAGGATTAAATGTACAATTTAATTGAAAAGTAGTGGACGCAGCAATGGCATTGTGAGATGCAACAACAACTTGACCAGCGACTACATTTGCTTGTTTGTTTATCTTGACATAGTTGCTAAATTTTTTAAATTTGTTTGGATTAGGAGTAGCATCACTCTTATCAGCTAGAACAGGATCCATTGGAGTGGTGCTCTCAAATTGACTCACTTTTAATTGATAATGATGAAGTGCTACACAAAGTTGTTGAAAAGAGGTAAATTCAGTAAGCAAAATCTTATCTCTAATATCCTTTTGCAAATTTTAAATAAACATACGTTGAATATCAATATCAGGAACATGATAGGAAATATGAGCATGTAAATGCTTAAATCTACTAATAAATTCAATCAATTTTTCCTTAGCACTTTGTTTACAATCCATCAAATCAGTCAAAGACACTTGCGGGCCAATGTTATATTGAAATTGTTGAATAAAATAATTAGAAAGTTTTAGAAATGAGTCAATAGAATAAGGAGGAAAGGAACAATACCATTGTAAGGACTTTTCATGAAAATTTCTAGAAAACAACTTAGCTAAAATCCTATGGTCATGAGCATAGTCACTACAAAGGATTTGAAATATTTTAACATGATGAACAGGGTCTCCCTTACCATTATAATTCTCAAGATGAGGCATATAGACTTGCTGAGGAATGGGAGTATGAATGATGTCTAGGGATAAAGGACTTCCCATGTCACTTGTAGGAATACTAAACTTGTTTTGAGTCAAGGATGCAAGTTGTTGTAAAGATGACACAGTTTGAGCCAAATTGATGATTGTTGAATCATTAGAAGAAATAGGAGGCATAGAAACATTAGAAACACTAGGTAAAGTGTATGAAGCTATAGGAATGGAAGAAACAACTAGAGGAACACTTGGAACATAGTCAACCTCGACCCTGACCCTAGGTCCAATTTTCAAGTTTCAGAGGTTTCGCGATATCGGGTTTCAGAAAGTTTTATTTTCTCGCTTCCGTGTCGGTTGTTTCGGATTTCAGAATTGTAAACTATTAAATTACATGTAATCTAGGTTCATTTCTAGGGGTTAAGATTAATTAGGATTTAATTCTCCAATGTCGGCCTCTCTAGAAGTTTGTGCCCTAGATCACTATAAAAGGAAGCCTTCCTCTCTCATTTTAATCCATCAATCACCAAGCAATTCGATGATCAAGACATCTAGCTCTCAAGAAAAATCAAGCAATCAAGAAGAAAGAAGGAGAAAGAAATCAAGCAAGAATTCTATTGGGACTAAAAACACAGTAAGGGTTTTTGAAGTACCATCTTAAAATTTTGCAGTTTGAGGCCTTATAGGTGCTTTTTGAGCCTACTTTCCTGGATGCAATTCTGAGGTTCTCCATGCTTGTCAAGTTCTTATCACATTTTTTTTGGCATTTTAAGACATTCCAAGTCATTAGATTTGAGTTTCAAGTTGTTTCGTGATGTCTTGATGTGAGCACTTGTCAAAATCTGCAATTATGCCTGTGTCAAACAGAGTAAAGTAGCCCAATTTGCCTTTGAATATCTTGCATCCAGGAATCTTTCATCACCCACCACTTTGAGAATTTTTAGTACGCATATCAAAGAACCTATTTTCCAAGTCTCAAGTCATTTTGAATCCGTTTGATAGGTTTTTGGATTCCTCAAAGTTGGTTGCTTAGAAAAGTCTTGTTTCTCTATCCTGCCCAGTTTTTTGAATGGCCCTGTTTGACTGATTATAACTTTTGACCATGTCACCCAACTAAGAAAATTCCTTTTGCATCATACTCTAGGGTTCAAATGCTTCCTCTGTTCCAATTTTGAGGTCATGACTAATCCATTTGCCCAGTTTGCCAATCTGATTCCATATACAGTTTCTAACAATTTGATGAAGGACAGTTGCATACTTTAGTCAGAGGCCCTATTCGGATGATTGCATCTTTTTTCCTGTGATTGATCATGAGGTACCAGTTGTTACATTATGTTTTAGACATGGGAATGAATCATCATGCAAAATTTTAGCCTCCCATGTGCCTGTTTAGTCACTTTTCCATGGTTATTTCATTTGCAGATTATTAAGGTTTCATTGATTATGCAGAATTCAGAATTATGTGGCCTACTTTGATGCCTTGTAACTTGTGCCCTATGTGAGGCCTGACATAATTGAATATGGTTCCATACTAAAGACATGAAAGACTACTTACCTGTGGATTTTGAGGTCCCTGCCAATCCATCTGATCACTTTCCCAGCATGATTCCAAATCGGATTTCTATGATTTCACTATTTTGAATTCTTAAGATTTTTGACAGGCTGACTCTGGCATTTTATTGTGATGGGCATTTCAACTTCTAGAGGAATCTAATGATGGATTCATATTCTTTGAGTAAGGATAAATCAATGCTTAGGTTTGTGGCCCTTGAAAGTTTCAATGGGTCAATTTTTTAAGCCGGTTCCAGAGCCGACTTGAGGGATTTTGGCAGTATGGACAGAATTAGTTTTATAAGTGGCCATTTTTGGTCGGTAAAAACTTTGGGCTCTAATCTTATGGAAATTTATCTCTTGACTGGCATGTGGTAATATCAAGGGTGAATATGTGTTCCTAGTGGCACGATTCCATGATGGCTTTTTGTCAGTTTTTGAAACTTGATCCTGAAGCCAATTATTGCTATTCGGTAGTTTTCCAGAGTTATGGAAGTGAATGATGGATATCTTTTAATGCTTTAATTTTTCTCATCAAATGTTTCCACCTTGGCAAGCAGAGGATAAAGTTGTGATGCTGGAGGAGTTGAACAAGGGGTACACTATCTTGCACGTGAAGCTTGGATCTCAACAGTTGTTATCTCTAGCAAATCACAAGGCCACTATTTGATTGAAACACAAAGTTACAAGATGGCAATAGAAGTAATTTTTTCATCTCTCAAATGACATGGATGAGATCAATAGTGGGAAAACAACATTAAAATTTTATTAGATTACAAAATGGTATCATTTGAAAGTACAGTATGCTTTCTCAATTCATGACTGCAACTTAATCACAAGATGTTTAGAGATATAAACACATTTTGCTTGTATGAGATGGATATTGGCTGATGAGTTGGGGAACCTTTTAAGGCTCAACATGCCAAAAGGAAAGAAGACTTCCTACAGTGGTAAAAGGGCTTGTATGACATCAAAAAACTAGTACTAGTATAGGTGAAGCTCTACATTAGAACATGGAGGAATCTACGTAAAGGCAATACATGGCCAGCGTTTCAAGCATGGATTGCCAGCATATGAACACTCACCCAATGTAGAGGGATGCATTCAGGATCTTAAAAAACATGCTCTATCTTACAATACAAAGTTAAAATCAATGCTCAGGGGCTTCAAACTCAGCCTTCCTCACATTAAAGTTACCTTCATAGACATCTATAACAATTTCCATGACATTGTCAAAAATCCTGTTAAATATGGCTTTGAATTTCTAGTAGGGGATGCTATGGAACGGGGTTGACAGAGGTTGGGACTACTAATCATTTTGATGAAGGACACTTGGGATTTCTTTTATTTCTCTCACCATCATCATTTTTGTTGAAAGAGCCTTTGCACGCCATATAAAAATGGGACTTGCTCCATTCGGATTTTCAGTGCTTATGTGCCTTTCTAACCCAAATGGCAGCTTTTAACAGATACTGCTTAGTTGGCCTAAAAGGGTTTCTTAGTGGATGAGGTGATGATCCTGAATCGCATTTGACAAGGAAATGTTTCCTCTTTCTATAAACTTTTACGTTGGTGCGTAGCCGGTGCTTATTATTTATATGAGAATCTTGCAAATATGATAAAGACTTGTTGGATGGGCATGCGGCCAGGGAATGTGTTGCACAAAATGAAAGGAGATTTTACTTTAGATGGGCTTGGTTTTGTGAATCTAGTCCCTCACATCTCCAAAAGTGATACAAATCATTTTGAGCTCTTGGACACTGAAGTATGGAGGAGGCTGTGATTATAATGGACATCCATGAGCAGATTTGGGACTACTAGTGTGTATGAGTTCGAATAAGAAAACAAACTAATGCAATGGGTGTAATGGATGCCCAGCGTAAGAAGATTGGAGACACCACACAAATATTGCAAGGGAAGATCACACGATGTAGAGGATGACCAGTAGTTGAGAGAGGAGCCTCACGCAAATTAGGGGGCAGGCTTGTAAATGCTTGCAGTCACTAAGGAGATTCATGCAATTAAAATGGAGCTGCCAGCATGTGGGTTGCCTTGCACCAAGTGCAATGCATTGGTGAGAAGCCTACGCATAAGGTGGACCTGCCTATACAAAGAAGAGGAGGGAAGCTAGATAAGTGCATAGTGGCTAAGGTTAGATTGCCAGTTTCTAAGCATCCAACAGGCACTTCTAATATAATGGCAGCTTTACCAGTGTTTGAAGATCCTCACATAGGTAGTGGTAGCAACTAGTCCACAAGGGAGAGCTTGCATTCATGAAGGGGTCCCATGCATAGTAGAATGGCTTTCACATTTTATGGAAGTGTTGCCCGCGCAAAGTCAAGAGCCTGCCTTGCACAATTTTAAATAGGGAGGTTTCTAGGTCAAAGGACCTAGCGCCGAATGTAGTTCAGCTGGCATGAAATGGAGAGAGGCCTTGCCTCATGTGATTGGAAGCTTCCAATGATGTAATTGGAGGACTAGCACAGTTACCAAATGATAACAATGAATGCCAATAGAATCAAGGCTGCCTTGCACAAGCCTTTGGAGCTACCTGCGAGTGAAGTATGAATGAAATGGATACCAGGGAAAAGTATAAGGTGCCTTGCGTGGTGTGCATGGATGCTAGTGTTAAAATTAGGCCAACAACAACCAATGGCAGTGTTAACATGTTTGGGACAAGCAGTGCACAGGAAGATTTTTTAAAGGCCAAACAGATAAGAGTGTTTATCCCACATTGTGTGGGTAGAAGGTTTCATGTGTATTTAAAAACAATAGCACTAGCTATGCATGGTAAGTAAAGAACCGAAAGGCTCTTGGCAGGCCCGTAGTTGGTGGATTTGATGCGGTGGTGGAACCCCTTATTTTGGAGGGAAATATATAGAAGGTTTTAAAAACATCCAAAACATATATCCCACATTCATGCTGATGGGGGTATATGAGGTCTTTATAAACAACATCACACACATAGAAAATAGAATGAAGGTTGGAGGAAGCACCGCTCATGCAAGCCTCTCTGAGATGACTCAGTTTCCATGCCAATGGGCCTGAACAAAGTAAATTTTGTAGGAGTAGACGCGCAGTGGTGATTGGACAAAAATGACATGTGGTGGCCATTCATGAATTCACCAAATCAAACTGGCGGTTAGACAAAGATTCAGAGATCTGGCGGGTGGTCTAGTTGTGTGATCACTAAGTGGCGATGGTTAAGATGAGGATATTTGGAGATTGCGAGAATGGCTTGTCATAGATTCACCGAATAAGGAGGTGGTTATTGCAAACATTCTACAACTTGGAGCTAACTGCATTCATGAATTCATGAGATCTCTAGCGGTTAGGTGAAGCCATTCCATGATTCAGAGAGTGTGTAGTCGTGAGAGCTCAAAGTCTTGGCAGTTAGGGTAGATTCATTCTGTGAACTGGAGAATTCATGCAGTCGCCAGTTCGCTAAATTGTGATAGTCAAGGTCAATTTCATTACGTGAATTAGAGAACAGAGTTATTCGCCTGGTTGCTGAATGTAACCCGAGGTCAAGAATATATTTTGCAATTCAGAGACTATGGTCACCAGTTCACTAAGTTGTGGGGTTTGGTCCAAGCGTCAAATAGCATGATGACAAGTGGTGCTATCTGGTGCTTCCCGAGGCATGTGCAGAGAATATTGTAATAAATTGCCAGATTTAAAAGATTTAAGAAATTGATATAGTCTGAACTATAGGTGAAATATTAAAAAATTTAAATGGTCAAGCTTGGTTATGGAAAAGTGTCTCAGAAATTCATTTTTTGGCCAAACATATAAGTATTATATGTCGCCGAAAAGGTCTCAGAATGAGGATTCTAATGGTGATGAGTATTTTCAGTTTCAATCAAGTGTGAAAGAGCAGTTCAGGTTTGAATTCTGAGGACAAGAATCAGGATCAATCAGTTTAGGCATGATTGCACATATCAAATCAGTTTGAGAGATCAGATGAGAGAAGGTTGAAGATATTGTGTGCCCCATGGATAGATGTCAGTTTTGTAACTGATTTTGATTTTTCTATATCTAGGTTTGTCTTCTAATTGTATGAGGATGTTGAAATTTATGCTAGAGGGCAGCTTTCAGGCCCTTTTCTTGTTTCCTCTGTGTTTCTTTGTCATGTAAATATGTTGAACTAGATGAATTTTGATAGAAAAATAGTGGAATCCCTATTCAGTTTTGGTTGATGTCTTCGTATATCTAGTCTTAGTTCTTGTGTATCAGTTTGTAAGGCATTTTGATGCATTGGTTATAAGGTAGCTATGATCTTGTTTTCAAGTTTCTTTCAAGGAGAGAGTCAATCCTGATTGCAGGCTCTGAGAATTTAAGATTTTTACATGAATTTGATGTCTAGAAACTGGAATGAGAAGAGTGATTTTTAAGGAACTTCACTCGGTTTCTTTGAGTTTGGAGTTAAGTTTTTCTGGGAATGCATGATTGTTTGACTCTAATGCCCAATAGATAAGGCATTGGTCTCTTTCTTTTCCTATAGTTTTCATCATCAAGCATTAATTGAAAATCATTTTACTTTCCTATTGTTATGCACATTCATGTTTGATTGTATTCAAGAAGTACAATTCATTTGTTGATTCCTTGAAGAGTGAATCATTAGGTTAGCCTATCTAAGCCTCCGGGTTCAAAGAGAAGGATTTTATCCTTGTTGTCACATTGGCCATTTTTCTAGTTCTTAGCAGATCATACAGGTGGGACCCTGTATAAGACTGGTTGAGTTGAACTCCCATGCTTTATAAGTCTAAGAACTATCCACCGATTTTCATATTTGCATCAATTAGGTGTACCCACCTGAGTGTGTGGAACTCGAAGTAGAAGGAGGATCAAATCCTCATTAATTAGTCTTTTCTTGCCCCTCAGTTTGCATGAATAAGTATATTTGTGTTACTGGACAAAGATCCCCAGGTCTAGTTTTCATATTTCTCTGTTAGAGTTGAGGGATAGCAAGAAAAATAGCTAACACATTCATCCACCTTCAAGCATCCAAGATCCAATTCATCAAGGAGATCCATTAGTAGCCATTGAAGGATTCAAGCTCTATGGAGCCTTCTTATTAAAGATTTCTCCATCCATCTTCATCCAAGCCTCTTCCTAATTCAAGATCCATTCAAAATTGGTGTTGAAGATCTAATGCCATTGATTTGAGACATCCTATATACAATTCTACATTCATTTGGAGCATCCATACTTGTGGATTCAAGGATTTGAATCCTCCATAAGGATTTTAACATAAGCAAGGTGAATAGTTCCATTTACCTTCTTTATATATTTCTATTTCAATTACATTTCAAGGTTGATTCCAAACTGAGGTTTGACCAAGGAAAACCCCCCATCCAAACAACAAAAACCATTTTTCTTGTAGGTATAGGTACAAGACAAGGAATTGCAGTTCAGATCTGGATACCCTTTTTGGTGAACTTCTGAGATACGCGAACATAATTTCCATCGGAGCTATTTTGAGTCAAGGTCAACCTTCAGTGGGGCGTAAGATTGTGCCTCAAGGTAAGATTGTACCCCACTATTTGGGTCAAGGTTGACCTCCCTCAGAATTGAACAATTTTTCTGGGTTTTCTCTATCTCGGCATTTCCATTCCATGGCAGGTTGTAGAATTTCCCGAAACTGTGCACAAACATAAAAAATTAGTCTTTTCCAGATTTACCCTATTTTGAGGTTAGTATTTGTCTTCTATTCATTTAATATTTCAAGCACATATTTTCTATAGAAAATTATAAGATCTTCTCCTTTCTTCATATTCTCCATAGTTTGACTCATTTGTGTATTGATCACTCCTTTGTGATTAACCAATTTGGATCTCTCCTTTTGGGAATTTGGATTAGGGATAGATCTTATATTTCCCCCATCCTCACATAGATACAATAACAATATATTTGTAAAGGATAAAGATAGATCCAACACTTATTTTTACCCTTTACATTTTGGTGAACCTGACACGCTTACCCACTTTTCTTTTGTGGAATTAGATGTCCTATTGTCTTTTTGGTGTTAGATTTACATTGCATGCTCATAAAATTACATTTCTTGCATTTATATTTCAAAAATTCAAAAAAAAATGACAAAATCTCTTTAAAAAACAAAAATATTCATTTATTCATGCTTTGTATTTTCCTAGTTTAGTTCATTTGCATTGGATTGGTATATGAGCTTTACTACCTCTAGTCCTACTTATAATATTTTGGTTAGACGAAGTCGTAGACTTATGGATGTCTTTGATCTTGAGTCTTCCTCTCCTTTCCTTAGGATCCCGGATGACAATTTGATTATTCATGATTCCAATCCTATTATGGAGCAAAACTCTTCTCACTCATCTCATGATAAGGATGATGCTTTAAGAGTTCCTCCTGAACAAGTCCAAAATTTTCAATTGAACTTGATAAAATGGGTAATTGGCTTATTCAAGAAAACCATAATCAAGATTCTATTCAAGCTACCAAGGCTCTTAAGAAATTTCTTCATGATAGTGATCAAGGTGTTAATCTCTTGCGTGGTATTACTCATCTTGTGCAATCAAATGTTAAACCTTTAGCTCAAGAAGCTCAATATTTAGGGTTGATTCTTCTGGTTACTAGTGTCTAACCTTCTTCTATTCCTTTATCTAGTATTCCTACCTATACTCCTTTGGTGACTGTGACAATTCCCTCTGTTCCTATGAGTGTTCCTCCCATGTCCCTTCCTACGTCACAACCTTCTTACCACAATGTTCCTTTTACTTATTCTAATCATGTAGGTTAGGGTCAAGGTTGACTCTTCCCTAGGTTAGGGTCTAGGTCAACCTTGACCCAGGAGGTCAACCTTGACCCTGAGGTCTTGGATCTCAAATTCTCAAGACCAGGTGCCAGAAAAAGGTTGGAAATGGGTGGAGAGAGAAGTAGAACAAGGGGAAAAATCCAGATCCATGCAAAGACCTATTCAAGGTGCTTAACATGACCCCAAACCACTTACTCAGAGTGCTAAACATTCTTAACATGGAAATGCTTCCATTTTAAGATGATACACCATCTCAAGTAATGAAACTTTGACAATGGAAATCTTTTGTGATTTTCTCCATGATTTATTTTTCTAACCTCTTCTTTGTTTGCGTAGCTATCTTATCTTCTAAGTCATGTTGTGAGGTATTAATTGCATCAACTAGTGTCTTAAGTTGATCAATCAGTGGCTCACCACCATTAATTTTCACATCAAGAATTAAGTCTAACAGTAAGATAACTTTTTTCCTCAATACTCTTTTCTTTTGTGTCTTCCTCTTTTCTCTATCTTTTTTCATCTTTTTCTACTAAGTTTTGCACATAAAGTAACTTTTCCTTGTACTTCATCTTCTTGGGATCCTTCTTAAGTATTTCAAATTTGGGATCATCTTCATGTTCTTCTTCATCATCATCTTCACTTATTTTTCTCTTCTACTTTGCACATGTGTCCTCTATGACCTCTTGAGAACTACTAGGGGTATTTCCCTGTGTATTCTCACCTTCAACTCTTGATGTCTCCTTTTCATCCTTATGTTTTTCCTCACTTCCATCCTTCTTATGTTCATCTTATTTTTCCTTTTCCTTATCTTCTTCCTTTGTTTTCTCTTGTTCTAGTTGTTTCTCAACCTATTGGGATGTATGTCCTTTCTCACTTATATCCTTTTTTTGTTCCTGGGGTTGATCTTTTTTTTTCCTATGGTGGTATGTTTAAGTCCATAGGAATTTATGTCACCTATGTCACTTGTTCAATATATTTTATTTTATTTACTTTATCACTTTTTTTACCTCAGTGTCAATAATATTAGCTTGTTTCTCAATTTTGTTTACGTCATGTGGTGTTTCCATTGGTTCATCTTCAACTTGGATTACTTTTGTATCAGTGGTAGGTTTTTTTTATAACTTCATTAATTTGATCCATAGTGAAATCTATTTCATTTCTCACATTGTGATGAGTCATGTAACCAATCAACTCATCAATTTTAAATTTATCATCAACCAGTGATGGTCCCGCTTCATCATGTAATTAAGGTTGGTCTAAATTGAAAATCCATTTCCAGATGTGAATCATTTCATCTTGTTCTTCCTTCTTAATTTCTCCAAGTAACATAGTTGTCATTCTTATGCTTCTGAATTTGTCAAGTTGTACTTCTCCATTGTTATCTTTAGATTTTTTTTGTCATTAAT
The DNA here is from genome assembly GCA_027943335.1 of Chamaecyparis obtusa. NCBI lineage: Eukaryota > Viridiplantae > Streptophyta > Pinopsida > Cupressales > Cupressaceae > Chamaecyparis > Chamaecyparis obtusa. The sequence continues at coordinate 117,675 of BSBK01013295.1, forward strand.
TGAATTATATCCATTAGAATTTTCATTCTAGAATGTTCTTCATGTTGGGATGTAGATTCCTATCTCACATTGAGTCTAACAAATAATTTAGAAGGTACATGATTCTTAATATCTTTTGATATCTCTTGAATTTATGAAAATGAAATAATAAGGCATCTTCAATAACTTTCTTGTCATTATCATACAGTTTAGCATATCTAGCACTACTTATATTTCTTATAAGACCATGTTCCATTATACCTTCAACAAGTTTTATGGTTGTCTTAGGTATTTTTATAGTTGTCTTGCTAGTTTTCTTACATAAGTCAATAACCTCTATCCTCTTAATCTGTCCTATCTTCATCAACTTTAGTTTTTGTGTTTCTTTTACTACTAGGACAAGTCTTAGATTGGCTCCTAGTTTTCCTCTTCTGATAGGTCTTAGGTTCAATAGTTGTGGATCTTGTTTTTTGTGGTTGAGTGATCTTAACTTCCTTTTCTTCAACATGTTTCTCCTTAACTTCAACATTTTATCCTATTGCAAGTAGGGTAGACATACTTGTTGATTCATTAGTCTTCTTGCCCTTTTTCTTGGCTTGAACATCGGGAATAAATTTATGTTTATAATAAATGAAACTTCTCTCCTCACCTATTCCATACTTCTTTTCCAAGTTATCTATCAATTTCTTGGATTTTTTCTCAATTATGGGGTTCTTTAGGTCTACAATTATTCTCTTGTATGCTTCTACTTATGTCCCAAATATTTGTGTACCTTTGTTCTTGTCTAGGCTCAATAGGTAGTCAACATTCATTGTGAGTATTTCCTCTCCTACTTCATATCCCATTGATTGAACCGAGGAAGTCCTAGGTTATACTTCTTGCATCTTACATGTATCGGTGTCAAATAAGAAAAAAATAATATCTTTGTATTTCTCAACAATAGCTGGAGGGATCCTAAACCTCTTATGCATCCTAATTTGAAATTATTTGAAATAGCCCCACATTTTTGTGTTAAACTCTTCTCCTACCTCACATGTATACTCATTCATTTGATATAGGGCTGGCCTATCAATTTTCCAAACAATCTTACCAATGCCAGGAATGAAATTTTGTACATAGAAAAATACACATACCAATAAAGAACCATACTTGATAAATTCCTCTTCCTATCAGGTTGTATCCTCTTCAAATTCAACAATAGTTGTGACCTTTTCATTTCTACTAGGTCGTACCTCTTTCCCAATTTCACAATCTCATAGGTTATATGAATTTATCTTCTAGGAACATTGTTCAACCGAATGGATTGATAAATGTTATAACTAATAATCATAGAGGCAAATATTACCTCTTGATCTATAATGTCATTAATTTTAATGGCTTGACCCGATCTTGTTTTGACTTGGTCAATTCTTCCACTTCATTCCTATAAACAAGTCTTAGGGTACATTGTTCTCTGTCTTCCAATAGTCTTGTGACCGTATGAATCAACTCCATTATTTTGATAGGCCTTTCTTCTTCAAACCAAATAAATTGATCACGATACCAACTCAACACATCTAATCCATTCTTTATTGAAAATTTTTCGTAGGTCAACCAAATGTGTTAAAACCTTAGTTACCAAATTCTTAAACTAATCTTTCAACTCACCATCTTTGTACATTGTTAGGTATTCATCTTGAATTTTCTTGTCTTCCAATTAATTCAACTTGTAGTGGATAAAAGTTCTTACATCTTTGGTCAATGTCACTCAGAGAGTAATTGATGATAGGGCACCTACTTTGTCAACTTTCATTTCCTTCAATGGGTAAAGTTTATATTCAGGCTTAGGATATTGTGTCAGTTCAATCAAGATAGGGGTATCAATATTCATTACCGTGATGTCTTTCCAAGTAATTTTATTGTAGTCTACAAAGTCATGATGAAATTATTCATCACTTTGCATCTACTACTTAGCTAGGGCTTACAATCTTCTCAACTTGATTCTTCACAAATAATTGAAATTTTTAATTCATACAATAGATAGTAATAGACAATTTACTCTCTACTCAGACAATCGCTCTTCAAAATGTAAAGTGAATAATGAGTAGGTTTACCTCTATACTACTATTTTCTCAACAGGTTGTCCAAAGGTAACATTAAGTACAAAAATTAAATACATTTTTACCGATATCTCACATTTACTGATAACCTCCTTGTACTAATAACATACTCCTTTACCGATAGTTATCTTCATTATGTGTTAATTGATAGACATAAAAATATAGATGATAAAGCACTGATAAGAAAACTTATTCAACATCGTGTTATGTGCATCTTATTAGGCTAATAGATAATTCAACTCATCAATGTAAGGGAATAGCAGATATAACAATGATATTTGATCCATAATAAATTCTTACTTTCTTAGTTGGATGATGAGTCCCCTATACCAGAGGATGATGGGTTACTTGTTGATGCGTTGGTACCTTATTTTCTTTCTTCCCTCATCTTCCATATCTTTTTCACTCATTCCTCATTTATTAAACATTAACAATCATTTTGTCTTGGGTTCCTTCACTACTTGGTGACCGGTCCTATGCCAAAATCTCTTTCTATATGTCCAATCTTGTAACAATGAAAACAAGTCATACATTTTGTCTACCATGGTCTACCATTTCATCTAGGATTTCTCAATCAAAAATTAATTTCCATATGTCCATAATTACCACAAATATAAATTAAACATTCATGTTTCCTTCTCTTCTTAGAGTACTCACCAACTAGTTAGTCATTCTTGATCTGCAATGTTCTGACCTATGTCCATATGTGTTGCATGTGTAACAGTAACAATTGAAGATTCTTTTAGATGATCTTCTACTAGATATTGATCTTCACTCATAATCTTGATGACAATATTTATTGCAATTGTAATAATATCTATTAAATGGTGTACCTCTTGAAACATTGACTAGTCTGTGTCTACAAACATTTGATGTATGACCAAGATTTATATACTTATAAAAAGTAGGTTTAGTAGGTTTCTTAGCTTGCTTGTTGATAGGATCTTTAGACATCTATGATGGATTCTCAGCTTTAGATTTGGATGATTCTCCAAATTCAGATTTGATGCCACCGGTATATCCTAGGCCAGTAGTATCCTTATGTCTTCTTTGATTTTTCAATTGTTCATCAATATTTTGTATGCTCTTCTCAAACTTGTGAGTATTTCATTCACTTCCTTTTCAATTTTCAGATCACTCCTCAATTTCTCAACATCTTATCTCAAGTTTTCATTTTCAACAAGTATCTTCATGTTTTCTTCACTTGTGTCATTCAATTGTTCATTCAATGTTTGATTATCCTGTTGTAGCCTTTGCATGATTGCATTTTTGTCTCTGGTAGTTTGTTCAACATTTCTCTTCTCTGATTCAAGAATTCCTTTTGCACTTTCAGTTGTTGTCACTCTTTCAATTATTTAAGCCATCCTTAGGGCTTGACTCTCTTATTATCTTTTCATGTTGATCAACTCTTCATCAGGGTATTATTTTTCCATTAGATTTGCAATAAATACATCAACTTATTCTAAATTGAAACTTCCTTCTGATTGTTTATCAATGCTGTCAAGACTTATCTTTAGTTACTCTGACAAATCCTTTCTTTTGAAAAAGAGACCTTCAAGTTTTCTTTTAGATCTTTTATCTATTCATTTTCTACTTCCAAGGCATCCTCCAATTATCTCTCCTTCCTATACCTTTCTACCTCCCCAAATCTACTCTAATTTT